>BMAW01082248.1:103310-269768 GCA_019974015.1 Nephila pilipes | reverse complement strand
ATAAAAAAAAAAAAAAAAAAAAAAAAAAAAAAAAAAAAAAAAAAAACCCTTTAATATATTTTTTTTCAACCAAAGCTGTTTTGAAATAATAGGAATGGAATAAATTTGAGCATTACACCATTACAGGCCAATGGTGTGTAAATACAACTTTTCAAAACTAACTTTTTATTCAAGTTAACAGGCAATATTTAGCACTTTTAGTCTCGCAATATAGTTAAATTTAAGAGACATATCAGTAATTTTACGAATTATTCGTAAGACTTCATTTGATATTTTATTTTTAATAGCTTAACTTAAGTTATTGTATTTTAAATATAAATAAAAAAAATTAATGAAAATTACGAAAATTTATTACATTACCCACCAGTAATGGGTTAATATAAAATACAATTCATGAATAAGACTTTTAAACCCCTATCTCTTTTACTACAAATGAGATAATCAGTAAAATGTCATAAGGAAAAGTATATGATATTTATTATACTTTAATCACTTTCTCTATTTTTTTTTTTTATTTTAAACTCTGAAGAGGAAGAACAAAATAGAATTGATCCAACCGTTTTATAAATTAATAGACAAATTTGATACTATATAGTTAATAAGCATATGTAATTTTTACAGTACATAATTTTACAAATAAAAGTTCCACCATCTATTTATTATTTTAAAATAATTTCATTGTTTACAAAAATATAGTTAAACAAATTAAAAGAAACAATGGGATATTACCTCTTTATTTATATCTGTAATATCTATATCTAAGAAGGGTAATGCAGGTTTCATACATTTTGACAACAAGCACAACTAAGGAGGAAAAGAAGTTTTAATTTATAGAAAAGATAACACATTAATATATATAAAATATTCCTTAAACATGGAAGAAAAAGAAATACTTTTATGATTTTAAAAAAGTTATTCAACATTTCATTAACAAGCAGGAAAAAAAAAAAAGATATGTAAAATATGCTATCTTGGTTGAAAAATTTACTTTTATTTAATATTAAAATACATTCGAAAAGTTTTATTTTTTCAAAAATAAAAACATTTTTATCAATGTTTATTATTTAAAGAATGTTAAACAGACAATTAGATTAATTCCAAAGGTAAGCAAAAGACTTTCGTTAATTTATGGAACTGATATTCCTTCATGAATGCAAAAAGTGAATAAACTGCAAGAAAAAAAAAATCAAAGCTCCCATTGAAGATTATATACATACATAAAAATATATAACTAAAATTTTTTAAAAAATTATCTTTGTAATTTTTTAAATTTCAACTGAAGGGTTACGTCAGCAATCTGAAATTCAGAAGTAGAAGATATTGAAAATTAAAAATCTGCATAAAAAATGACAACAATGACTTCAGAATAAATATGAGATACTAGATGTGTTTTAAGCAAATACAATTTTTAAATATGGCAGCTACAGTGCTACTGTTGTCATTCCTCACAGGTGCACTGAGAACCCATATCTGTTGGTTAGTCATAGACATAAGCATTTGTTTGTGTTTAGTTAAAATGCCTCACACAATAGAAAATGTTGCCAATTGTGAAATATGCACAGTAATTCATTTTCTGCATGCAAAGGGCATGAAAGCTTCTGAAATTTATCAGCAC
Organism: Nephila pilipes; assembly: GCA_019974015.1. Taxonomy (NCBI): domain Eukaryota; kingdom Metazoa; phylum Arthropoda; class Arachnida; order Araneae; family Nephilidae; genus Nephila; species Nephila pilipes. The sequence continues at coordinate 268,153 of BMAW01082248.1, read as the reverse complement.
CTTAATGAAGCATCTAGAGAAATCTCTATGAATGAAGGAATGGGAAGAAAATGGGCGAGAACATTTAAAGAAGGTTGTACTGGAAGATGGGGAACATAATGGGCATTCATCTGTCATTATTGAAGGTTTAGTGCTAAAAGTTTATGTGAAAGTTTGAGAAATATGTTTCATAATTTCAATATTAGCAATGAATTTGCGCAAGTTTCAAAGTGTGTTCTTTAAGAAACTGTGTAAGTATTTAAATTAATGGAAATTCAGCACTTGATGGGTTGTGTTAGTTATTGCATCACATAGGCAGGGATTTGACTTTCCTTGAGCTATACAATGGTACAAGTGATGAGTTTTTAAACCCAAATCATCATTGGCAATGAAACATAGGTGGCTTATGCGACATTGGAATTAAAATAACCAGCCATGGAATGGAGGTCTTCGACTTCACCCTAAACAGCTAAATTCACCACACAAAATCATGTGCACTGCATTTTGGGATAAACAAGAGGGAGTTGTTAAGAGATTTTTTTTTGCCTGAAATTCATAAGCAACTCCTGTGACACAAATTCCAAAACATTTTGTGATACTATAACTAAACTGTATTATGCAATCTAAAACAAAAGCATGATGTTCAATAAAGGGATTGTTTTGCTGCATGATGTCTATCCCCACGTGGCTTGTAGAATCCAAGACCTTATCACATCATATGGCTGGAAACAATTTGATCCCCCAGTATAGCTCTGATCTGGCATATAGTGACTACTATTTATTCTTTCACTTGAAAAAACATTTAAGCAGCTAGTACCATGAAGATGTCAAAACGACTGTGCTGCAGTGGTCAGACCATCAGATCAGATTTCTATTCCAGAAATTGATTGCACAATTTGATAAGTGCCTTAATAGTAATCATTTTAAATAGTGGATTAAGGTACATGCTTTCTTATAACAATTTCTTTGAATAGTAGATTAAGGAACTGCACTTTTTTTTTTTTTTTATATCAAAATGGTACTTAAAAAAACAGGCTGTTATATTTTGAAAAATCCTTTCCCACCAAAACAATGCATTCAAAATTATCAAAATGCTTATAATTATAGCAAAAAGTAGTAATAAATGTCTGTACACACAGAGAGAAATATGATAATCAATGCCCCCAACATTTGTTTAAACCATTGACAGAAATACTATTGGTTAGCAAATTTAATTATGGAGTTAGATAGTTATAAATGTTAAAAATAATATAAAAGTAATAATTGTTTGTATAACATAACAGTAATATGAAAGGAACTGATTTATTTTTCATAATGACATGGGGAAGCAAGACATTTTCTTAAATGTTTTATCTAGTAATAATATAAGAAAGAAAAAAAAAATCACAGAATGAAAAAATAAAAAATAAAAAAAAAAAATAATAATACCTGACATAAACAGGCATGAATTGACGTCAATTGGGATGGGAATAGTTGAATTTTTTGGATAGCTTTCACAAGTATTTGAACACCTCGAATATACTGAAAAATAATGGAAATTAAATCAAGCATTAGAAATGTATTTATGAATACAACAAATTAACAAAGCAAAAAAAAAAAAAGCTTATTTACTGAAAAATATTCCACACACACATATAAATATTACAATAAGTTTAAAAGATTAAGATAAATTCAAAGGAAAAAAAATATTTAAAAATGTTGAACAAATGAAAATTTTACTTGTTGTCTATCAACTAAACATATGGTAAACAACTGGCATAGTCGAGCAACTGAAAATAGATAAAAGCAATTTTTTAAATACAAATTTAGGGAACAATATTTGATATAATAAGCAGTCAGGATAAAATCAATAAAAATAAAGAATACAATTTTTATACTCCGTGAAGACTTTTTATTTCTTTTACATTTCAAATAACTAACTTGAAATAAGTTGAAGTAAATCTTCCACATTCTTTGAATATAATTTTTAAAATTATTTTATTCCTTTTTTTTTTTATCCCATCTTAAAAATTACAATATAAGTTAGCTTCAAAAATAAAAAAAAAAAAAAAAAAAAAAAAAAAGTTCAGATACACTGGGACCATATACTATTAAAACTTATAATAGTAAAAGTAAAAATTCATAAAGATTATATATATAAACTTAATTATTTATAGTTTTCTAAAAGCTGACTTAAAGATATATTAATATATTTGAAAAATTTTGGGTTCCAATAGGAATAAATGATATATTTAACTGATGGGATGAAAACTAAGTCAAAATTGTAGGTTAAAAGATTTTCATACAAATTCAAATCTATAAAAATAAGTATAAAATGTAATTGAAGCAAAATTTTCCGATACAATAACTTACAAACGAATTATTATAAAAATTAATATATTTCAAAGAGATTTCCTACAGCAATGTCTCTTGCAAAGAAATGCATCATTTTCAATAAAGAAAATTCTCTGAAATTCCATTAGAATTTACGGATTAAATATAGGTAAACATTAAAGAATACTTAATTAAAACCAAAAGAAATTTTAAAATTTTTTTTGGTCATTATGAATAACAGTATTGCGGACAAACCAGGGGATGTTAACAATGATGCGGAGAATTTTATTTTATAGAATTTGAAGTTATTTGAGGTGTGTTTTGGCAGCATGACACCAAATGAAGGAAGCATAAAGGATGATTTGTTTACAGAGCAAAATTTTATTTGAAAGATAGAGGTGGGAGAAATGACCAATTAAGGGAACACATTTATGAATTTTTGTCCGGCATTTGTCGACAATTTGGGAGATATGCTTTCGAACGGTTAATTAGGAATCCAGGTAGACTCCTAAATATTTGACGTCAGTGTTCCAGGAAATGTTGTTGATTTTGCAGAAAGGGAAACATGACCTTTGAGGAAGATGATGGCTTTTGTTTTATCTCTGTTAACAGCAATACGCCAAAGAGTTAACCATTTTTCAATTTTGTTGAGGTGCTTTTACATTTTTTCATTGCTGCTGTGTTGACATTGTTGGATTGGGCAAGGATGGTGTTGTTATCAGCAAAGAGACAGAGGCTTGAGAAGGGAGTCTGAGGGAAGTCATACTTGAAAAAGGGAGTAAAGAGAAGGAGATAAAACTGATCATTGGGGACAGCCAGCATAAATTTTGCCTGTGAATGAAAATTCAGAATTAACTATAAATTGGAAGGTGCTATTCTTAGGAAGCGGTTAATAATTTTTATGATATAATAAGAGATGTTAAGCTTAGTTAATTTGTAGATGAGGCCTTCGTGCCAGAGATGGTCGAAGGCTTTTTGAATGTCATGAAAAATATTGGCAGAAATCTGCATGTTATTGAAATCTTCCGTAATCGTGTTGACAATACAGAGGAGTTGGTGTGTTGTGCTATGTTTATGCTGAAAACCTAACTGGGAATCAGGGAGAATGCAATTCAAATTAATGTGAACAAGGATCCACTTCAAGAGAATTTTTTCAGAAATATTAGAAATAGCATTAAGGAGGCTGATAGGGCGATAAAGATTAGGAAGGGAGTGAGGCCTGGTTGGCAAAAAGGATAATAGTGGGGTGCTCCCATTTGGAAGGAAAATAAGAGAAAAGAAGGCATTTGTTGAAAATTTTTGTGATATGAGTGTGAACATTCAGAGAAAAGTATTTAAAAGTGATATTGTGTATACCATTCACATGGGAATTCACGTGCCTGGGACTCAGCGTTTTTTGACGATTCATGCGATTAGGGAGGCGAGGGTGGGGGTAGTTGTGTGTTGTTAGTGGCAGAAGATTAAATTAGAAATGAAATTGGTAATTTGGTCTATGTGTTGTGTGTCTGTTGGGGATCTATTGACTAGAAAGGATGATTCCAGAGAAGGGGCAAACAGAACTGCTGTCTCTTTTGCAGAGTAGACTATTCCATTAGGGCTGGAAACGGGGGAGGATAGGAACAAATTTTTTTGTAATTTTCTTGGTAGCATTAAACAGGCTATTGTCTTCCACATTTAATTTGTTTTTGAATTTTGTTTAATTCTGTTTTAAAAGAAGAATATTGACCTTTACCTTGCGAATTCTGTTTTTTTTTTTTTTTTTTTTTAAAAAAAAAAATTTGTTTTTTGGGGGGGGGGACGAAGATATAGAGTGGTGATACTTTTGGTTCAAGAACTTCAGGATTCTTAATCATGTTTATTTAAGTGGTTGTACAAAATGTTATTTTGTTCATAAGATCCTAACCAAGATTTGTTAAAAGGATTCCTGTTTAAAATTGATATCATTTGATGAAGGTATAAATGACAAGCCACTAACATCTTAAAGTTATCATTAACATTTTTAAAATTTAAAAAAATGTGATCTTATGAAACATTTTATAGTTTTCAATTTCATGTAAAAATTCTTTATAAAAAAAAAAAAAACCCCACATAAACTAATTTTAGCAGTTTTCAGATCTAGGCAAACTATGCCTTGTTAATGATGCAAAGGGAACTAATTTTGATGTTAACATATAAATAGCTTAAATTTTGCAAAATTCTGCTCAAAAGTTTCTGAGGTGCGGGAATTTTAAAAATTGAGCTTTTCTAATGATAAATTAAGAGTTTCAAACATTTGACAAATAAAAATTTGCAACTGAAAACTTTTTATACCAATAAACTTTTCAGATATTAGGATTATCTATAGCCTGAAAACACTAAATCAAAATTTTCATACAATAAAATAGCAATATTGGAATGACCTTCTTTAAGGGATCATATATTAGTTTATAATTTATAATAACCAAAGCACTTGTCACAAAACATTCTGAAATACCTTACACCGATAAAAAATAAAATTATACAAATAAAAAGACAATAGCAAAAAAATTGTTAAAAGAATATTCCTTATAAAAATGTTATATGTTAAGCAAATTGTTTACATTAAATACTCTAGTAAGGGATCCCAACTATTTTTTTGCAAATTTTCTCAACATAAATATTTTGATTTGAACAAAATCTGAAACATTTGCTACTTTGAGCATTCTCTGATTAATTCTACAAGGAAGGCAGGTTTTTTTTTTTAAAAAAAAAACAAACTAATTGAATCAATCAGATTCTCTTAGCTTGGCTCAAATGAATAATTTAAAAATAATCTGATTACTGATAATAAACAATAAGAGTATGTATTAATGCTCCAATCAATGGTTTAAGTTCATTATTCAATGAGTGCATAGTCCAATTCAGTAGAAAGAAGTCAAAAGAGTGTCAATATTCTTCATTTTTCTTTGACTGAAACATATATTTTTGTCAGATTTGTGTAAATATTATTCAATTATAGATATGCTTCGAAAATAGAATACTGAAAATATGTTTAAAATAAATGCTAAATATAAACAATTGTTATATTTTCTTTCTGAATATTACCTTAACCCTATCACATAAATAATAAGTTTGAAATTTGAAAATTTTCAGATATATATGAAAGATGCAATTTAAATTTTAATCTCAAAAACTATGTGGCATTTCTATATACAAAATTTCAACTTACACATATCTGGAGCAAAACGCACTTGTTCTCCATTACAATTGTTGACAAATTCCTGCACTCGAAAAAATACAACTTCAAAGTCTGGCACAACAGGAAGGCTTAATTTTACACACCTATAACAGTTTAACGAAAAAAATACTTATAAATACAGAGGAATGTTCTTTTATATATTACAAATTTTCATGATTAGGAACTAATATACCTTAGTACTAATATTTAAAAGATTTAATCAAGCATTCAGAACATAAAATGAAAGGAATAAAAGCTTTAGATCTCCCCCCCCCCTTTCAAATTATGCTTCAAAAAATTGTTTGAAAAATGTTTTTACAATGATAATTTATAGCTGAATAGGTTTTTATGGCAGATACAAAAACCATGTTTCATTTCATACTTCCTCTTTTTTACAGAACATGCAATCATTTAGTGATGCTTTCCATTATTGTCTGAACATCGGATTGTTTGGCAAAACTTTCCATTTTTGGTGGAGTGAGTGAGTGAAAGTTGAGGTTTATGGCTGAAATATCAAATCTAGCTATGCCAAACAATGTCTATCAGTGATCTAGATATAAGAAAGATGGTAAGAAAAGGAAAAAATGTTTGACAAGGAGAGCTGAAAATTGAGAAGAGTTTTAGTTTAACTTAGTTTTTATTAATGTCGCACTAGAAGCAACACAAGGGTGATAGACCTTGTGATTGGTGATAGACCTCGTAATTTTGAACCTCGGTCAAGTGCCGAAGACGACATCTGAGCTGGCACCCTCTCCTCCTAATTTCCACACCATGCCAATGACTTTGGACCCTGACAGATTTAACGTGCATCAGCCCTGGCTACAAATCCAAATCCATGACCACAAGGCTATCGCGGCCATGAAAATTGAGAAGAATCGCTTGAGTATCCCGGGGCAAGTTACCAGTGTTTACCAAAGACAGACATTTTTGGTTGGATATTGCATTGCACAGTGAGACATTTTCCACTTTGGGAAAAATGATCAATGAGATTTTTCAAAAATACAGATTCAATCGATGTAATTTTTGAATTATTATAATAATGATTTGCATCCTGATAATAATGTAAGACTTGTATTGCAGGCAAGACAAAGGAGTGCAATGAAGATAAACATTTTATTGAAACACACATAATCAAAAATATTTCCCATACTCCAAAATTTAATTCCCAATTGTACAATGAAATTTAAAAAAAAACATGACATGAAAACACCTTAAATATGTTCATTACCAAAAAAGGGAAGATAAGATTCTCTACCACATACCCTGTGAGTGCAGCACAGATCTAATAGTTAGAAATTTAATTATATGTCCCAGTTTAGGCTAGTATCATATGAGAGGGAATCATTTCGTGATTCCTCCTCTACAAATTCTTGATAGTGTATCTCAGAACAATTTAATCACTGAATTACAAAAGACAAATAGCACAGAAATAGCCAAAATTCACCGTTTTGAAAACTCTGGGACATGTCTAGAGCTTTCGGAGTTGATTATCATCCTGGAAACAATAATACAAGAAAACGTTAAACTTCGGCTCACAAAACATGAAGTTCAGCTTTTCATAGATAAACCCAAACAATGTTCATTGTTTTAGTCTTCTACATCTTACTCAGTTTTGACAACATAAAACTTGCATAAATTGTGTCACATATATTCTACTCAGAAGCTTGTATTGCTAATAAGAGTTCAATCGATTGTAAAGGAAATAATTCCACCAACTTTTCACATTGTTCAATCTGAATCAAAAACAAATAATGAACTTAAGAGTTAAGATAATGGAAAGTCCAATGATGATTTAGAGATAAAAATCTTGAGAGCTATTCAAAAGTACTAAAAACTCATACAAAAAGTGATAGTATGCAGTAGTTTTTAGATAAAAAGTTTTTAAAAAATTTAACTTCTTTACAAAAAATGTTAAAACAACAACAATCAAAACAAAAACTTTTCAGAAAACAACAGAGACAATGTTCACCAATTTATGCACCCTCTAGGACTTTGGGCATGAAACACATCTCTAATCAGAAAAAAAGAATTTTTTGAAATGGAAACAGAGGCTTGAAAAATATATCTTTTTGATTAAATATTCATTCTTTTTCACATGCAGACATCGGACTATTTCAGGAAACCCTTGAAAGACTGGGTCTTTGTCACATCTAGGAATAAAAAGTAATCACACACACTCTTCAAATGGAACCAGAGCTTGATTAGTCAAATGGAAGAGAGGAAAAAACTAATAGGTATACAGTGTAGAATGAAAACAACATGGAAAGAAAGTTATTTATATTGAATGTGGTGATAACTGGTTGTGTGGAGCTATTTAAAGAAATGATAAAATGGTCTTTCTTGCTACAAGGAAAAAAAGATTTACAATACCTTGCTAAAGAGATGGACACCAAAGAAATGTCCAGTCTAACAATGCTAGACTCAAAAGAAAATCACAGCTGACTTAAAAAATTAAGAAGAATTTACAGGAAACTGCTGGATACCATTGTTAAAAGAAGGAAGAATCAGAAGAAAAAGGAAGGAACAAGAAGATTCTTGGAAGAATGGAGAAAAAATATGGGATTCTGATTACAAAAAATGTGCCTACAAATAGAAAGAAGTTGATATGAAACCAGGAGAGGGGAGAAACTAACCACAATACTGAGTTTGAAGGAAAGAGGAAGAAATGAAAGAGAAGATTTCTGGCAGTTAGCTAAATTAACAGAACAAAAAAAAAAAAAAAAAAATTGCAGATGAAAATACCCTATACAGAAAGAAAGAGAAAGCCTATAGGATATTGAAAGTTCTTAAGAATAACTGTGTCAAGGATAGTTTGTAAGAGAACGAATGTTGAGAAAAGAAAAGAATGGGAAAAAAAGAACAATAACAATATGAAGAATTGAAGTACTTAAAAGAACAAAAATTAACTGAACTTCAGAAGGTCAACAAGCTTTTAAATGATATTATAGGAGAAAATATTACTATTGGAGAAATGCAAGAATGGGTAATAGAGAGGCAACCTAATATGTGTACATACACAAGCACACACACACATATATATAATAGTTGAACAAATATTAACTTACAAGACAGCCAATACACCTATTGAATGTTCCTGGATATCTAGAGTTTCCAAGACATCATCCAGAAGATTGGTATTTTTGGCCAACATAGAAGAACTCTTAGAAACAAAATCATGAAGAGGTTCAAAGGTCACTACAAAATAAAGGGAAACAGTTAGTCATGCCGACAGTCATATTAGGATTTCAGTAAGCTACTTATTTTAGACTTATTGAAATCACTTTAGATCATCGTCAGTCATGTTTGAATACATTTAATAAGAGTAACTTATATACACTTTCCATATCAATTCAGTGGACATCATCCACAGTAATTCTGTCACCACATAATTAATAACTAACACTTCAGTACATGTAAAGCAAGGGAAATATGGAAGATGCATTAAATTTAACTTTGGAAAACTAAATTTAGCTCTTTGCTATTAGCCAAGTGAAAAATAGTGTAAAAATAATTAACTTTAGAACAATCAAACATAAACTACTTTTATTGAAAGAATAGCACTAAAACTAATGTCTGATTTCCAACTGCTTTTCCAATAACTCCACTGAAGTCACTTCCTCGCTTCAACTGTGAACCCATCTCAAAGATTGGTTAATTATTAATGGCGCACTTAAAAGCGACACGACTAAAATCTCAGATATTGGGATAATAGTCTTTATAACCCTATACCACAAAAAAACAACAACCAATCAATCTGAGATATAATAAATAACTCAATCTCACTTATTGTTACAAGTGTATTGTTTTTACTCTTATAAGTAGGAGGGTTGTACTATAACCTAATACATACTTCAATAATTAACTTTATGTCATAAATATTCAAAAAAATATGGAAATAGACAAGATTCCTTATTCTGGAAAATTTACAATACTATTATTTCTTAGGCTGTTACAATGTTGGAATAGATTGCTTAGATTATAATATTCTACCAAAATAAGCGATCAACATTGATTGTTAGAGTGTTGTATCAATAGAGTGTTGACAATGGTTACAATGTCAATTATTGAAACTATATTTGACAGTTTCCCCCTTGCGCTAGGTTAAAAAATATCCTAAATGTATATGCTCATATTGGTATAATGAAAGATTTTTCGGGCAAAGGTGAAGTAACACTACGTTTTCACCACCGCATCTTGATTATTCCTTGTTAAAAAAATAATGTCAGAAAAAATCAAACTTAAGAGCAGTAACACACAAATAAGTGTGATGAACAAGAGGGGCATATATTAGGACAAACATAATACTGTTTTTCAGGTTTTAGATCAATGCATAAAGATACGATTGGAGAAAGTTCAAATCTGCAATAGCACATGATTAAATAAGTTTAAGACAATATATATAAAACTAATACTGATGGGAAACGAAGCAATACACAACATTCGAATGGTTGAAAACACGCCGACATTAATTTAAAAAACAAAAGTCCAGAAGAAGTAATATTAATTTACAAAGCAAGATTTTACAAAAGAATTTTTAAAACTAACCAGGAAATGATAAACTGCGGACTTTGACAATAAATTGCTCCAGCGGCGTAGCCATGTTTACAGTTTGCTACCTTTCAATCAAAATGCTTCATGAATACTACTTCAGAGTAGTTGCCAGGTGCACAATTGAAAGATCTTATTATACATATTTATCATAAATATATTCCAAAAACTTTACAAAATTAATGCATCAAAAATTAATGCCATTAATAGAGAAATTAGTGATTTTATTTTGATATCTTTTTTTATGTTTTTAATATAATTTAAAATAATCCATAAAAATAATAATAAGTTTCTACATCTGGCAAACACGTAGAACAACAATAACGAATCAGATTAAGCGCTTTTTCTTGTTGACATATGATCAAAAGTTGGCTTTCGTTGTCTGGAAAACAAAGCATTTGATTAAAATATGGGTGAATATGATGACTCAGACAGGTAAAATATTTAAATTTCTAGAAACTTTTATGTGAATATAATTTATGTGCAGTATATGTTTTCTCACACCTTAAGAATTTACCTCTTCATGAGATTTTGTCCTTAAGATGTCCGTAGTTGGTTATGTTTAAGTTGGAATCGTTAATACTGTTTATTGTAAATAGTTGCATTTCAAATCTGTGCGTATTGACGAAGGAGAAGGTTTTTTTTTTTTTTGTATTTCTCTATGTTAAGCAGTTTACTAATCTGTATTTTTAAAAAGTATTATCTGTTTTATAATTTATTTGAAAAAAAAATTCCCTTGTATCCTTGATTAAAATATCAGTAAAACTTGAACAAAACAAACTGATTCAGCCAATTGCTTGTTTTATCTTTTCACCTGTGTGAGCTAAACAGTTCATGTTGTCATGTGCTGTTTTTCCCATGTATTTGTTCTTAAATTTTTGTATGTTTTTAAATACTTTAAATCAAACAACCGTATATATTTTTTTTGTACTACTAATAAACTGTAATATTTACGTTACTTTTATAAGATTTATTAGACAAATAATACATGAACCCGGAGATCAGTTTTTTGTTAAGTGATTACCAGTAAATTAAACTTCATTGTATGAAGTACAGCATATTTCTTTTATATTTGCTTGTTTAGATTTTAGTAATTTTATAATTATTTTAAGTTTAATTTTTTAGTCCCTTATAAATTTCATTGTTTACGAAAATTAATTATAATTTTTTTAAAATGAAAGTTTGGAACACTATTGGAAGTGTAGAACAGCATTATTTTATAATTGAAGTTACTTCTTAAATTTAATAACCCAAAATAACCTGCATGATATATGTTATCAATAATGATAAGTCTTTAAGGTGAGAACTCAGAATTTAGATTCATTTTTGTGGTTTTCATTTTAAAAAAAAATATTTGTATGAACACAAATTATTCTAAATATATTTATAGAACAGTTATTTACTTTTAACTATTTCTTATTCTTGATTTTCACCTTTATTAGAGCAATTTATATTAAAGTGCTTGCTAATTATTTATTTTTTGGCAAAAAGTTATGATTTTAGGTTTTGATATGCTGTGTTAATGAATTGTATTTTTAATTTCTTCTAGTAAGTTATAAGTTTTTTCTTGCTTTTCTTTCTGGATCAAAAATAAGATTAAAAAATGTTTGAAAGTTGTATTAATACATAAAAATCCTCTTATTATTGCTTCTCTTTAAAAAGCTAAAAGTTAAGCATTTTTTTTTGCTTTATATATTTTTTTTAACTTCAACATTATATATTATTTTTAAGATCTGTAAGAATTGAATTACTGATTTTAATAAAGTTATCAGTAATTTAGTTTTTGGCATAAAAATGTTATGCTTATTTAATTCATTTGTTTTATTTCAGAGACATCCTTACACGAATGAATCTTGCAATAATCCGCGAAATTTATGATGGGGAGAATGCCCATGAAGTATTTGAGAATGAACTGGAAAGAGCTCTTGAAGCTCAGTGCTCTTGTATTGTAATAGAACCTACAAAACTTGGAGAAGAAACGGCTAGATGGATCTCTGTGGGGAACTGCCTTCACAAATCTGCTGTCCTCTCAGGCTTTGGCTCCATACTTGCCAGCCTTGCCTGGCCTGATAAAGTCTACATCAGCTTTCCGCTGAGTGGAATTAGTTTTTTTTGTACTGGATTATATGCTGTGTCGTGGCAAAGTGACCCTTGTTGTAAATATCAAGTCGAAACTGATTCAAAGAATCTTGATAGGCTGCCTCTCTATACATTGACTTCATCTTCACCAGTTGTATTGGTTAGGAAAGACGACACTCGTAGGATAGTGTTACATACTGCTATAACATTATTAGCTGTTGCATTCTGTGCATTTAGAATATACAGATCTTTTAAAACCATATAGTGATGGATATCGATATATTTTTATTCAATTTCACTAGTAGTCTATTTTGAAGTTTTATGAAGTAAAAAGAAAAAAAACTTGAACCAAATTGTGATGATAAGGCCATAAATAAATAAAATAACTTTGAGATTATTAAACTATATTTGTCCAAAGATGATGTTTTTAGATCTATATGCAGATAATGTATATCTTTTATGAATGTCCATGTGCATTTATTTTGTCCACTTAATTTGTTGCAGATTTATTTTATGCACAAAGGATGCATATCGAAATATAATTACTGTAATTATGGAATCATGTAAAATTTCTATAAATGAATTAAATATTTTTTATATATAATCTTATAATACAGTTACATCTGATACTACTGTAAAGTGAAAGACTAGTATCAACTTTTAGTTCCTATAATTCATTTGTTAATTTGTAAGAGACAAAATGTGTGATGCAACTTTAATTATTCACAATTTTAAAACAATTAGATATGTAGTAATAGTTTTTATGTGCTATTTCTGAAGGAAACAAATAAATAACATATTGGGTGTCAAACTTGAATATGAATATCATTTAATAAAGCTAAATTTAAGCTTTTTTTTAAAAAAAAAAAAAAAAAAAACTGATATTTTGAAATTTTTCAGGTATCATTTTTTGTTTTCTCGTGTTTTATATGACTGAAATAAAATGAACAATTTGTAATATTAAAGCTCAACAATAAAAAGTCATACTATGTATAATATAATTAATATAGATTCACATTATTGTTAATATTTTGTTTAATTTTTGGGGGAGCATTTGTGTTTTGTGAGAATATGGATTCTTATATGTTGGAAAATAAATGGCTTGAATCAATACTGTATGTTGATCTGTTCTTTAATAAATGCGTAACTGAAACAAACAAAAAATTAAACATTTGATTTCTGTGATACACAATAACTTTTATTTTTACTTTGTATATTTTTATTTACTAGAATAGTTGCATAAAGGCAGGGATTGATAGTCCCATAATTTTTGTGGATATCCTGAACTCATTTTTTATTTGAATGTCTTGGATTTAAATCTAAAAATAATTCTGTAAAGCAAAAATGTAGCATTATTTTTTTTATGTTTAATTGATATAATGTAAATAATCTTTTGTTTTGAGTGTATTATTTGAACCAATAATCAGTTCCTTTTTATTCTTTCCTTCTTAATATTTATTTAGACTTCCATTTTTTTTTAATGCAATAGCTTAGATTTGTACTATTGTTTGAAAATTTTAAAGTTATTTTGATCTTTAAAAATTTCTCTCTCAGTTTAAAGCATATTTATTTTGTATTAAAGTATTTTGGTCTGTTACATATCAGGCAAAGGTTTTTATTTTTTGAATCTAATGCTACATTTCACATAAACTTAAAATTTTTTTATTCTAATTTACATTTTTTTTGTGTGTGAAGACGATCATAATGTAATCTAAAGGAGCAAATGCAATACACAGAAGTTTATTAAAGAAAGCACATTAAAGGTTTGATTTACTTACATTATTCTTGAAGGGGTTTAGTATCAGTATCAAGTCAAGTATTTTGCCAATAAAAGTCATGTATCAAAACTCAATTGAAACTGGAACATTTAATATAAATATATAAAGTTTTATTGTAATTCATGATATTGAATGAATGGTACAAATTCTAAGTGTATTTCTCTTAAAGATGTATACACAAAATTTTAAAAAATATTGTATTTAAGATACTACCCCATGAATGTAATCTTTAAGCATTAAGAAGAAATGCAATCCATCCCGAAACATTATCATTTCTTATTAAATTTTTAATGTATTATTAAGGTTTTGTATTGTTTTCCAAACTAATTTGCAGTGCATTTTTCTTGAAACAAATCTGTGTCTGGTAAATGTCCGAAGAAAATGTAATATTTATTTGTTTAAGAGATACATTTGTTAGAAACACATTAACAATATTTGAACCTAATACTAAAATGTCTTATTTTTCATATTATTTGAATACTTTTTTGGATATATGTTTGAACAAAGATATATATAATTTAGATAATATTTTGTATTAAATATATATATATATATATTTTCTTCCCTATCATTTGAAAAACATAATTATGTTACTTAGTTGGATATGACCTATCCATTTGCATTAATTACCCTGCCTTTGTGACTTGTACTGTGAATTGCTCAGCATTTTTATGCCTGTTCTCTTATATGTGATGGAATAATTGCTTCACTTTATAAAACCTTTATATAGTTAAGTCTTCCATGTCAAAGATGCTGCATAAAAACTTTTTCTTTTGGAAATGTATTGTATTCTTAGGTCACCTATGTGAAGTCTTATTATTATTTTAAAAATTAAAATCTGAACATAAGTATGAAATATCCAGTGTTTGAGCAAGTGTTTATAAGCATTTTATTTATTTTTGAATTGTGAGTGTCATTTCCCACTGTCTTTTGTAATTTACAATTTTTTTTTTTTTGCTTAATTTTCAAGAATTTTTTCTGCTTTTTCTATGTAAAAACTTTTGATTTAAATTATGTGTTTGACATTTTGTTGTGTGCTGATCTTTTTTAATACTTTTCTTTATGATTTTACAAAATTAAATACTCTTATCCAGTTATTCACAATGTTTATTTTCTCAGAAATGAACTTTTTATTTTGTAAAATAAAGGGCAAAATTTATGTACTATCATATCTATGTGAGATATACGTACTTCCTGTATTTTTTGCTTACCTAATATGTTTACAAAAGGCTCTATAAATCATGTATAATTTTTTTTAAAATTTTTTATTCTTATTTTCTTTCTTTTCTCACTTTGAATGATAATTTTTAAAATTAAGTAGTTGTAGTATTTGCACAATTTTATTGAATTTTGTTTCAGACACTGTGTGTTATGTGCTGTATCTTGCATTATTAAAAAAAATTGATATTGATTATAAGTGTGTCTACCATATATAAATTCCCTGACTTTTTTCCTTGTAACAATAAAAAAAAAAATGCATTTTCAAGTTTGCACTTGTTTTTTTTAAAACGAAGCACATATAATTTGATGATTTTTTTTTATATAAATGTTTGTTGACTGTATTTCTAATTTTTTATACATTATTTGAAACAGGAACAGGCTGTCTTTTTCTAATACATTTGTCAGAAAAGTCATTTTGGTAAGCATTTCGCCCTCCCCCTCTTTTTTTTTGTAATTTTAGAGGTACATAAAACAACACACAATAACCCTCAGAACAACATTGAACCTTGTTAGTTTTAATGATGTTAAGACATTTTACACAAGAACATATTTCCCTCATGTTTTATTTACATTTCCCAGGGATTAAGAGAAAAATTAGTTAAATATATAGTGAAATTGTTTAATCCTTCATTTTGTAAACACTAGATATAATTAAATCTAGATATAGGAACAGATGTAATTTAATCTTTTATTTATGACTGATGATGACTTTTGTAAACCATTATTATTTCTGATTGTTAGAGACTTCTAATTCAGAATCCACTAAAAAGCACACTCTTTGATGGTGATTACCTTTCTACATCATACAAATATTTAAGTCTCTCATACAGTGAAAAAAAAGTATGGCTTTTGTAAGTTCTTATTACCTTTGAATTAAATTTATTGTGTGAAACATGTAATAAAATCTGTGTTAAAAATTCACATTTTAATACCTTTTTTTTTTACTGTTAGATTTAATAAATTTTAAATTTATGAAAATATTTTTTTTACAAATATATCTATACATGAATATTTTTATGGCTCATTGTTAATTATAATAATTTGTTTCAATGTATTAATAAGATTATTACTTTTTAAAAATCTTTTATGTATGAAAGAAAAAAATTAGTTTCGGCAAAAGTTCATGGTCTTTAAATTTATTTTTTTTTGAATTATGAATAATAAAGAGATTGATCTTTCTATTTTACATTATTATAATGCAGGATTCATTTTACATCTAAGGAAAGAAGAGCAATAAAAGTTTGAAAAAAAAACCAGCTTTCTGTTTTGCAAAAGGACACAAATTTATTCATCAATGAATGGAGCTTGGTGGGAACAAAAGAGTTTCATTTTATGCATTAGCATTTTTTCATTTTGAAAATAATCATTTTTATTTTCAATCCATGTCAACTACTTAAAATATTATGTAGTTAATACACAAAGAAAAAAAATACCAATATGATTCTGGTGGAGATTTATACACCGGATGCTGCCCTACAAAAACATTCTAAAATGAACATTTTATACTTGATTTTATTGTGTTTGTTGTTTAAATATTTGATATATCTAAGTCAGTGCTATATTTTGTGATCAAATTTGTTTCATTGTTATTATTAAATTTTTAAAATTAAATATAGTTCCATTATTGTTTTAGAAAATTATTTTTAAAATTCTGTAGTCATGCAAGACGTATGTTATTTTTAAGAAAAACTTGAGTTAACATGTAAGGCACAAAACAATTCAATATATTCGTTCCTTTAGTATGTTATTTAAAATAATAACCCTTGTAGATGAATAACTTAGCTCTTTACCTTTTTGTTGAATCCTTTAATTATTGATTTTAATTAATTTGTTTATTTTGTGCAAATTGTTTTTCAAGCATATATCTGTCATAAGTACATGGTTGATATACTTATATTGAAAAGAAGGGAAAACAAAGCTCATGAATAGATGGAGAAAGAAAGTTTATTTTGAAAATTCTTGCTACATATTTTGTAATATAAAATTTTAATATGTTTAAATTAAAAAAAATATATATTAAATTCTGTGAAAGCAACTTTGAAAATTCTTTGGCTCACTTTAAAAGTTGCCATTAATGAAACATAAAATATGTTCTTTTCCTGTTTCATCTTGTATAGTTGTAGTGGATTTTCCCAACTCATACAAGATGAAACAGGAAAAGTTGTATAGTTGTAGTGGATATACTTAGAAATTTTTTTATTTTACTTATAAGAGTAAAACACTGAATGGTTTAATATTTCTCTCTGCCTATCTTAAAAGTAGTTTTAAATTTCTAGATCAGAAAAAAACAAATCATAGTTCATATAAATAATACAAATAGTTTTTCAAGGAACTGAAAATTTACTAAATATTGACCTTTCATTTTTTTCCCCCCTGGATTAGTGATGGGAACAGATTTTTTTAGATGGATTATACTCGTATTTATATACGCTAAATTTTTGATATTGCACAATTTGTTGTATCAAAATGCAACATGCTATTGTAATGCCCATGCAATGAAGAATGAATTTAAGGTAAATTCAATTTTAATACAGAGAATCGTTGCATATAAATCAGTTACATAAATAAAAAAAAAACTATGAATTCAAATGGTATTGTTATTTTTAATCAAAGTTAGGTACCTCAAAACTTTTTTAGAATGTATCAAATGCCATGATTTTGGTGGGTTTTTTTTTATTTATATATATTTTTTAAAAAATTTTAATGTTTAACTTTTGATAAGAGTTATGGAATCCATAAATATTTTCAGTCTCGACATCAAACAGAATAGAACACTTTCGAATTGAATAAATTTTAGAAAGAAATTGTTGTGAAAATAAATTCTAGCAGCAATTTTCTATCGTCTTTTTCCTTTTTTCTTCGTCTCTTACCTCAACTGCATATTATGTACCTTCGTCTCGTCCAAATGCAGACGGAAATATCGTCATGGAATCTCCTGGAAAGTAACGCGGCGGCATTCTCTTAAACCTCGCTTACCTGTTGAGTCCTTCTTCGCTAAATAGGAAGTGTGTAATTTCACCGATTACGTGACACGTGAGGTGTGCTCCGAGGAAAGATGACCTTGACCGACGGGATCAAATGTTCTCTCTCCTTGCCGAGTTCTTTTCCTGCCTGTAACGGGCTCAAGGTTGAAAAACAAATCAAAGACCCATAAATTTGCATTCTCCAGAGAAAGGAAACAATTAATGATAGAGGGGTGGGGAGACGTTCTTCGACTTCTATATGCGGAACGCTTCAATAAAGTTTTCAAATCACGCTTCTTGCGAATTGAGTGTATGGTGCTATTGAGTCACGAGTAATATTGGTGCCGTGTTTATTTTGTTTTATATTTCTCTAATACTAATTCTACTTTTTAAATTTTTCCTTTTTTTAAGGCTGTGTTTTGTATAGTGTCAAAAAGGACAATTGTGACTCATTTTCACTCAGAAGTTTTTTTCTTATATTTTTTTAAGTTTGTGTGAATACGCAACACATATATCCGTTTATCATATTGTGTCCTTCAAGTTAAAAAAGTGAACCACTTTTACTCTTGTAAAATTAGAAATACATTGGACTTTGCAGCAAGGGTAAAAAAATATGGAATATATTTTGTAACAATTAAAAACGTTCGTTTTTTTTTTCTTCATAGAAACGATTGGTTTTGTAAAATATGTTCTTCGCACACTAGAGGAGTCAAAATATAACATTGATGTCGAGGCAGTTTTTTATCTGAAAAAGGTCTCCATCTGACCTTAGTTTGTTATGACGACACATATGCTTATTTATAATGAGTGACGCGTCCTTGTGTGTGTATATATATATAACTTCCCATATATATATTTCTACATATATATATAAATAAATTTCTCTCTATATTTCTACACACACACATATGTATATATATATATATATATATGTAATGATTTAAATTAATTTCCATTAATTTCTCATTTAAATAATTTAATTTACTAATTTTGCCCATTCTCTCCTTTAAACGATAATGTTCATTCGTATTTCCTGATACAATTCCTTATTCTTTTTAATTAATTCAATCACGCGTTCTAATAAATTGCTGACAATGCTCTCTTCCCATCGGAACATACCTGTAGGGATGATCCCTACCAGACTTTAGGTCTATACTTATCTTCCCTGGAAGTCCCTCCATTTAGACCTTCTGGACTCTGACGTTTAATTGAATTTTCCTTCATATAAATAGCAAAACACAGCGAAAAACGCTCTCTTCTTATACTCCTCTCCTCTTCTTGCTCTTCTCTTGCTCTCATCCTCTCTCTCTGATGATCATTTAAGATTTGTATGGTAATTTCGCTTCGGCCTTTGGTGGCCGGAGCCCGACTAAAGTCTGCTACAATATGGAAATAAAAGTATTTCGGCCATGTATGGAATGATTCATTAATATTGAACAATAGTTAAAGTAAATACGTTACATTTAGTCGACAGGATCGTTACATTTTTCTCTCTATATATATTTCCACACACACACACACACACACACACACACATATTTCTATATGATTTGAAGATTTCGGAGTATATGTAGATTGCAGATAGGCTTCGCTTTTAAAAAGCTATCCGTTTGCGATGAGTTCACCACTGTTCACTTTTCACGACGATGATTGTAGATACGAAGCAGATGGAGTTTACATTCGATGCGATGAATAGGCGGGGAAATTGGCCTTTTTGTTTTACGGGAACACTTTTGAACAATGCCGAAGAGACTGTTTGGTTGAGTCTCAAGCTTTGGTTTGGCAAAGGAGACGGTAATATTGGTCCTAGAGCGGAGGATTGGCTCTTAGTAGGCGTCGGAGGAATTCGTTGATTAAGGAGATTTAATGACAAATCTACAGGTTGTTAAACCTGACTAGGCGCTCGCTGCTGGGGACGAAAGAGTAAGAGCGCTCCTTCTTCCGCTTACATCCGGGGGTACAGAGAATGGCGCTTGTGTAGCCTGAGCGTATACAACATATATTTCTACACACACACATATGTATATTAATATATATGTAATAGCGCCAACAATACATTTATCTCTCTATACACAAACACACACACACACACACATATATATATATATATTTCTATATATATATTCACGAGCAAAATTTATTGCATAAAAACATTAAACCATGTCATCCTGCACTATGCACCTTTCACTATTATTAGACATAGTTGCAACAGACACTGAGGTATTGTCGCAGCCTACAGTCAGTTTGAAGAAACCGCTCTGGTAAGAATCGGTTTCCGCAATGCAAGGAATTGCCTGCACCACCGCAGTATTGCTTTGGACCTGAGCACTTCTAATATGCAGTGTGGACACCACGTCTGATACCCTCATGCGCCTATTCACTAACACCATATCTTATACTCAAACAATGTTGTTTTCCTTCGGGGATGTGGAGGAAGACCCACTTCGATCTTCATCCTCCGCACTCTGCCTTCCTTCACTAAACATGCAACACCAGCTTCCACCATTTGACGAGACATGGCATTGTTCAGTATACACAGTCTGCAGGCGTTCATGGACTAGTCTACGTGCCCATTCATGACGGATCTTCCATTGCCAACTACGTTGTCAATCACGTCTCGGGCATTCTGGTCTGCTGCTGCTCTTCTGTTTTCTTCGTCGTTACTGTGCATGCGTCATTCCTTCTCAACTGACGCTACTTCCATCGGGAAACCAGCAACGGGTATGGATTCTTATGGTGGTAGTTTATTTCATCTGGTGTACCCTGTGCTCTTTAAAAAAAAGTGACAAAACTTACTCTCGGGGCATAGCTCTTACATATAAAAAAATATAATACATCGGTATTTTGGAAGTATTGAATTTAAAACATGTTTTGTAATTGTGGCGGTCATGGCATAGAAAGGAAACTTTAAGTCAGTGAATTGCGAATTTATTTATATTCACACAAGAGGGGGGAAGATACATTTAGAATAATTACGGATGCACTCGTCAACTCACTCTGGTAATTAGGTAAGAAGTGACAGTTTTTTTTTTACCTGTTTGTTTCTCCGGGAAGTACAATTAAAGAAACTATCACATGATAATAGATGTAAGGATCTTCATGTATTTTACAAGAATTCTAAGTGGTGGTAGGGAATATCCTTATTAGTTCAGAGCGTGGGAAATACTGATCTTAGCATTAAAAATCATTGCAACTACTTTCACCCCTCGAGTCGTGGGAAGCAACTAATCCTTCAAGCTGCATTGAGAAATCTAGAAATTCTGCAATAAATTAAGGGAAATTATGTTTTATTCAATAAAATGTATTTGTACGAAATGTAATTTTCCAAAAACAGTCTTGCAGTTACAACACAATGCTGGTGCTAAATTATTAGCGATCAAAAGACACCGAGCTGTCAGTCTGTCTAGAACCATATGCATCTGGATATATTAGGCTTGCTGCAGACAGACTGGCTGCTGGAATAATGATGGAATGTTCTTTGGTATTTTCATGTACAATATAAGTTTGAATTTTAGCTCATATGACTCAGCTTCATGGGTCAAGTACCCGCATCGTGTTGACTAGGCCTTTGTTAGAGACTTAACTCCGTTGTTATGCAAATTATGAAAGGTGTGTAATGATAAACTGCACTGCACTGAGTAGTAAGTTGTGACAGTGAGTGAATGAGAGTGGAATGATAGACAGGAGAAAAACTGTGTAGACGACCCTCGATTGTCCCCTCGGTGTAACTACAAAAAATGGACTACTCTCACGCATTGCATTTTGCAGTGCTTGCTGTCGATAGATGCATTTCTTTGTGGTTTTTTTTTCCATCTTTTTTTTGCGATGGGATGGCGGGTAATATGGAATGTTGGATAAGTGAAAGTCTAAAAAACTGTACTCTACTGCATTTACGATCTGGATCTGTTCTCTTCCCTTAGACTAGTGATTCGTAACGAATTGAATACGCATGTCACATTTTACGACAAATTTTATCAAAAGTGATCACGTGACATTACTATGAGCTTAGACAACGTGCCTATCTTTTTAAAACGTTTTTCTGAATTTCACTTGGTGTGTGTGTGTGAGTGTGTGTGTGTGTCATCAAATTTTCGATCGTTAATTTAACCAACTTCCCATCAAGCTAGAGCTTTGAAATTTTGAGAATCGTTCGTACTCGCCTAACAATGCAATATTTAGACATTTACGACAAGTTTTAACTAATATTTCAATAATTTTAATAAGTCAAAATATTCTTTCATCCCGGCGCTTTTAGGATTGAGGAAAAAATTTCTTTCCCCATATGGGAACACCGGGCACTCCCCACGCCACATGAGGTATCGTAAAACTAACAAAGGAGAGATAGTAAGGGTTGCTGACTTTCAGTCAGTAATCATTCGCAAGAAAGAAAGATTCCAATATTTGGCGGCGTGTCATATCACAATAATTTTTTCTGAATTCTGGTTCCCATTTTTTTTTAATAGAATGACTTACAAACTTTCAAATGCATGTTTTGATTTTATGAGTATTATGAATTTTTTAAAACGCTCACAAATGTCTCTTTTTAAGTAAATTTTAAAGTTAAAAAATAACTAACAATTTTAACTAATATTTCAATAATTTTCTTTAATAAACTTTGCCACCATATAAAAGCGTTGGTTTTTATATCGAATTTTTTCTTCTTATTTCGTTTAAATCAGAGATTCCTAAGTTTTTTGTCCTTTAGATCACTTGCTGATTGTTCCTGATCTTCGTAGATTCTTTATATCATTTTATATGAAGTTTGCCCTCAGGGGCTTACTTAATTTCAGTAGGTACAGGAATCATGATCCCCAGACACCCTAATGATCTTTTACTTTCCCATAGGGTTTATTGCTGGCCGAAAACACGGGGCAGGCACCCCTGGAATACCCTAGCGACCCTTCTCTATTTTCGACCCTCCTTTTTGTCATCCAAATGTTTCCCTTTTATCAAATGTCTAAATCACAGCTTCACTTTGTTTGATGCAGAACAGTTATAACTGGCTCTTGCACCATTAAACTCCACCGCTCACTCATTCACTTATGTGAAATTTACATCAATTTTAGTTAGTTTAATTTTTATTAACGTCGCACTAGAAGCAACACGAGGGCTATTGGTGACGGACCTCGTAATTTTGAACCTCGGTCAAGTGACGAGGACGACACCTTAGCTGGCACCCCCTCTCCTAACTTCCACACCACGCCATCGGGGAGATTTACATTGAACCCAACAGTTCATAGAACACTAAAGCTCATAACAATTATGAATTTATTAATTGCGTTAAAGACAACGTTTTATTGATTACTTTCTGAGGAATGTGGAAAACAAAGGCGATTTAATTCCTTTTTTTTGATGCATTTTTGCTCTCGGATTACTAAATGTCAAAGTATTTCATCCTCTGAAAAAAAAAAAAATCTCTAAACATTCTTTTATTCCACTCTGCTTTCTCCAAAATTTCTCTGCAAGTGATAATATTTCGGGAATCTATATTTGGTGTATATTCCCGGGACTATTTCGCTGGGTGTGGGGTTTATCCAGGTTAACAGAATGTGTTTCCACACCATTTATTCTATCGCAAGTAGTAAAAATTACCTTATCCTGTCAATTAAATTTGTATATGAAAGATCAGGGGTTATTATCACTCTGCTAAAATTATAGACTCTCAGAATATCCTCTCTTCTGTTTTTTTGTACAATTAGATATTTTATCTATGATCTGGATACCCTAAGATTTCAAAATATTTTCTTAAGTAAAAAACTCTCATTAGTTTTTTTTTACAATCTCCTTTTATAGTTATTAGTATGGATGTCTTCTGAGGCTATCCAGTCCATATTTACATCAAATTCCATTACCGATCTTGTGATTTTATTCACTTGTTCATGTCAAAAATATTTTTTGGGGGGGAGGTGGGGAGGAATCCAAAGAAACACCAACTGCGTATTATAATGAGAATGCATGAGAATTTTTTGACCAGTCGATGATTAACTTTAGTCTACTTGACTGGAAGATTTTGCTGAGCGGATAAAACTGAATAACTGTCGGATAAAAGGAGCAAAAAAATTATTAGATTCTATTAGTTCATCCAAAGTTTAGCAAATAGCCAGGAATTCAGCCATGAAGATAGAGGATCGCATTTATTATAAAAGCAAAGGAATCATCTGCTATAGAAGTTACCTGTTGCATTTTAAATGCATCTGTAGCTGTCATAAAAAAACAAACCCGGAACCTGTGTTCAACCAGTTCCTTAAATGAGCCACAAATTGTAGGAACTGGTACATTTTTATTTTGGATGCTGAACTCATTTGTATAAATCGTACACGAAAGGTCTGTAAACTGTGAATAGACTTCGGATAGATACAATCTGTTCTGCAACAAAATTTAAGCTCTCAAGTATTCTCGCATTCTTTACATTGTTTTTATCATCTTCCAATATTTCTATATTTGTTGTGTTCTAGGGCTATTGAGAAATTTTTCTATTTGAAATTCGAAAGATAAAATATTTTAGTGTCAACCTTCTAATTTTTTCTTAAGTTATTTCCTATCCGGCCTATTTTAAACGAACGAGGTTAAGTGCCCATTTAGGAAGACCCAATGTCATTCCGAGAGCTTTAGTTTGAATTACATTGAAGGGTTTGAGCTGATTATCCGACCATTTATTTATAACATGGCATATATAATAAAATGTACTGCAAATGCTATTATTGTCATGAATTAACATTATACCAAATAAAATGATTCTGCTTGATTTACCTCATATAAAAGTGTTAAGAAAATTAAGAATCCCCCTTATGTCCTCCACAAAATACCTTAATCCATTCAAAAGTAAAACGTAATTGCTTGCTCGATCTGAAATTCAGTTATGCGCGTTATCATGCAAAATATTGTATTGGGTTTCAAAGAGGAAAACTTCGTTCGCCACATAGCTCAAACAATTCGCAGAACTACCTCAGTTTCATTTTTAGATGCATCCGCCTTATAATTTAGATATTACGTGGGATTGTAAACATAAATGACGGCTCTACGCAATCGGAAAGAAAATTCTATGAAATAATAAGTTTACTTACTTTTCTCACTTTAACTTAAATGTACCTAATTACTCATTAATATTTTTGGTAATATTTGCTCCTATTTTTTCTTCTCAAAATTCAGATAACAAATACGATGTTTGTCTCTGACACTTGTATTTATAACTGACAAATTAAGCAAGTCCAAGAAAATCTCTAGAACGTGCGTGGGCAAACGTTGCTACTGCGCAGGCGCTCACGATGCGTTGTTACTGCATCAAATGTGCATGGCGTAACAAGTTACAAGTATTGCGAACACAAAGCAAATAAACGCTTATTCGCACAAATTTATGAAATGTAATGTGTTCATATTTATAGTTTTTATATGCCAATTACACATGATTAAGTATCATGTAAATATATATGTAAAATCTATGTTAGGTGCATTATCGCTTTGATGGAACGCCTATATTTTGGTGATAGCGTTCTTGAATGGGATCCAGCCTCGTGGACGCCATTTTATATCTCAAGCACATCCAGTTCTTTCTTTCGTTAACATCGATTCCTTGCAGGTTGGAGTGGACCTTGGGGGATATAGAACACTTTGGAAATTTATAGTTTAAATGAATATTTATCGAGATATTATATAAGCTTAGATATTTCACAGATTATTAAAAATAGTTGATGTTTTCCCAAATGTTAGAAAATATCAACTTTTAATTTCATGAAATATTTTACGAAATCCTGAACTCGAATGCTTTGAATTAGAATCAAATATATGTACACTGCTGGCCATCTAAAACGCAACACCAAGAAGGACAAGAGATAACAAAGCCAAATTTATTAGTGAGATAACAATATTAAATTTATTATTAGATTTTAATCATTTCATAAAGGTGAAATGATTAAAATATAGCTTTCTGCGAGATGAAGAAGACAATGAAATCAGTACCGAGTTTTGTCGCCACGGTTGATAATAACTATTGTTCTGTTTAAAAGGTTTTCATTAGAAGGATTGGGAGAGCTTCAAGATTTTTCAACAGTTTATTAATGACTTGGATGGACACACACAAAAAGACAAATAGTTCAAATCAGAAGGTGGGGTGAATTATCGTTCTAGATAGCAGTTCGAATTCGACGCATTCGCAGCATCGCCATGTCCTCAAGTATTGTTTACTTTCTTCAAATTCGACTGGCGTTGCCAATCGTAGTTTAATAAAATAAAAAAAAATTGAACAAAAATAATTGAGCGCTAGCGACAACCATGGCTACACGCCTCGGTATTGACTAAAAGAAGCATTGAATGTCTTGTAGGGGTATAAAAACCCATGCTGCCTCCCCAAGTTGCCAAAGTTGTTTGGTGAAGTAACGAATGGTATATATTCTGGACCAGTTGTTCTCCAATCATCAACCAAGTGTGTTTAGTGGGTGATATATCGGGCGAACAGGCAGGGAAAAGCAACAACGCAGTCTGATGAGCAAAGAAGACTTGAACACGTATGATTTTGTTGGAATGTGGACGCACGCAAATTTTGGAGGTAAAGTAGAACAACAGACTTCGAAATCTCTAAGATGTAGAGCTGGCTGGTCATTGTACCGATAATGTGCACTAGGAAGGTAAGGGAGATGGAATACAGTACCAGCCCAAACTATAATACTAGGTGCAGGACCACTATGGCGTTTTCTTAGAATTAGTTTCTTAAACACCAAATTGAAAGACAAAAAATTAACGAGTTAAAAATAAAAAAATCGTATAACCTCTATATTTAAAAATTCGATGTTCAGAAAGTCTTTATATATCGAATGTTTTTTGGAACATTGAATTTTATCTATAAAACCAGTTTTTGTTTGTCGAAGAATATTTTTATGTATTGAGTTTTCAAATTCGTGCCGTTTTTACAGAAGGACTAGAATTAATTAATTGAGGCTGATTAATCCACCGATCAGGGCCTATTGGGTGGCTCTTTTGATAAAATTTAATTCAGAGATAATGATGACAATTAAAATGAATCAATTAAAAAGCCAGCAAGAGAATAAGCAACGGAAACATTTTAAACACAATCCGACACTGTTCGAGATTTATTTCTAATGTTCCTGAAGAAATCATGATCTTTCTGAATAAAAGTGTGCGCTATGTTTAATAGATTTTAGTAAAAGATTATGTTCAAAATGACACTGGGTACCACTTTGACCATGAATAAATAAAAATTTCGTCTTATTTTATTTATTTATTTTTTTTGTATTCAAGCCTTTTAAGTTTAGTACATAGCAAATTCGCGTATATTATATATTTGCATATTTTACAAAACAAATATCTTCTCGGTAGTATTAACACTTCATTATCTCTAAAAAATAAAACATACATTCATTTTTAGTAAGGTACCAATGAAAAATTTTCAATTCGAAATTTCTTCGTGGAATTTTTTTCTAGGAACTTTTTAATCTCTTGACGCTCTTAGCCACATAATTATGTGGACATTTATAGATATAATTGCGATCATTGATAAAAAGAATAAAACATGATTATCAGAATCTATCAACGAGCAAAATACAAATCTTGGAGGTTTGGCTACACTGATAATGGTATTTACACTATACTGTGGGGATATGAAAATGTCAGGCTAGACGGTGCAGGTCATTATCCTTAAATAATTCGAGATAAAAACCAACTTTTTTAAAAACAACATTTTTATATGGTGGCAAACTTTATTAAAAAATTATTTGGCGGTATTTAGCCAAATGTGGCTACCCTGGTGACTTACCGTTCAGCCAAAAAAATTGTAAAGTTTGGCAATTTGTGAAATCGCGCCAAATGATTGGGCTAAACTGAATTATTAAAAAAAGTATTGAAATATTAGTTAAAACGTGTCACAAATGTCTAAATATCTCATTGTTAGACGAGTAAGAACGATTCCCAAAGTTTCAGAGCTCTAGCTTGATGGGAAGTTTGTTAAATTAACGATCGAAAATTTGATGACACACTGAGACACATACAGACAGACAGACACACAGCAAGTGAAATACATAAAAACATTGTTATGGAACTGAGAAATCCTCTGTGAGGCACTATCTATGCCCTCTAGTTATGTAGAGTTCGTCAGCACCTGTGGCAGAAAAGACGAAACCCCCGAAGGCGTAAGACATCGTGATGAACGTTAAGCTCGCTGGAGGATTAAAGTCCTTTCTATGTGTAATTTTTGTGTTTTGTGCTTGTTTCATAATTGTAAAATGTCGTCCTGTAATAAAAAATGATTAAGAAAAGAATGCTCGTAATTAAATGACACCATAAAAGTACCCGCTCTTACAATTTGATGTCGAAAAGTGGAATGGTGTCATCGAAAGTAAGGTGAATTTCTCCTTTGGATATCTGTATACCACAAAAGTATACGAAGATTGTTCAAGGTAGGTATTTTTCGCTATTTAAATATGGAGAAAGTAAAACTTTTAGTTAAGAAAAGAGGTTACTTGAGAACTTCTTTAACAAATACCACAAACAAAGCCAGAGATATGAAGATTGTTGATAACTTTAATGTTCTCGAAGATTATTTAACTCTAATCATAGAAAAAGGAAAAGAGCTTTACCAGCTCGATGAAGAAATTGAAAATTACTTGATGGTGAGTCAAAACTACAAACCGAAATCGAAAACACCATGACGTTTAAAGATAAAATAACTTTATCTAAATCGAAAATAAATAGATATTTAAAAAATAGACAGGACTTTATTAAAACCAATACAAATCTCAAAACAACTGAAGTTTCGGGAAAGAATGAAAAACAGCAAGTGCGACTTCTAAAATTAGAAATTTTACGGCGACGCTTGTCAATGGATTAGTTTCTGGAACGGATTTAAGGTCGCAATTCACGATAATAGTTCATTTCTGAAAGTGAAGAAATTTAATTATTTAAAAACATACTTAGGCACAGCTGCCGCTAGTACGACAGAAAGTTTTCCAGTTTCAGATACAAATTATGACTCTGCTATAGATATTTTAAGTACTAGGTTTGGAAGACACGGCATCATTATAAATACTCATATGCAAAAACTTCTTAATCTTTCTCCTGTTTCACGATATAATAATATTTTTAGATTAAGAGAGCTCTTTGATAAAATTAAAACACAACTTCGAAGTTTATGTTCTTCAAATGTAAAACCAGAGTCGTATAATATGTTAATCCCTGTTTTATTCAGAATTATGACAAACGATTCAGTATTAGAATACGTAATAACGATGGCCAATCATGTTAAATTTTTGGATTTCTTCAGAAATGAAATACGATCTCGTGGAAGAGGTAATATGTTTAATTGTAATGATAGATCACCAGCCTATGATCAAAAATGTAATTTCAGTCATCCTAAGCCATTCAGAGAAAATTTAAATCGTTATCCACCCACACACGACAAGATTAAACATTCAATTCACGCTTCATCATCTGCTGGTTTATTTATTATTATTTTTTATTTTTTTTAAAAAAATTCCGGAAAGCATGAATCATCGGAGTGTTTCGGTAGGAATATTTCTGTGAAAAAAGAAAAATTAAAAAGTAACGATAAATACTTTATTTGCTTTAGCTGCTCTTAGCTAAGGATTTTAAAAATAAACTGAATTGCGAAATATGCCATAGTAGCAATCATAATACTTTATTATGTACTATAGGAAAAAAAATAAATCGGAAATTAACGAACAGAATAATAAAAACGAAAATCATTCGCTGACAGCTAATTTATCATTAGATGTTTTATGAGGTTTACCGAAAATGCCAGATAAAAATAAAACTTGTTTTGATTCTTTAATCACTATTCAAGTAGAAAGCGATAATAAAACATTAACTGCTCTTGTGGATACTGCAACCCAATTATCTATAATTAAATCCGGTAAGGTAGCTGAACACTATCAGAATCCGTGCGGAAAGGTTATTTTAAATTCTGCTTTTGAGCATAAGGTCACTGCATAGTTACTCATAATAAATATGAATTTAGTAATTATTAAGTTCTGAGTCTAATGTTGTATATACACCAGTTACAATCATGTGTGAAATGGTAGATAATTTAGTGCAGGATATTGTATTAAGTTTAAGTGCATTTTATGATTTGATTGCAACTAAAAATAATTTTGAAAGTTATGTAAAAAATCTTAGTGTTGATGAAATTCAATTATCTTAAAAGTACATTTCTGTCAATCCTGTTGAGAATACAATAGTAAATATAAACCCTAATTCTGTTCAAGATAGTAGGATACCTATGCACAGTGCCATTGATTCTGTAAATAATTTAATTAGTGCTTATAAGGACAGTGGTAGTGTCAACTATGATTTAGTTTGAGATTCAAATAAATATTTCAATTTGAACAAGAAAATGATGAAAGTCTATCCAAATGTTGGCAAGATGCCAACAATTGTTCAAATGGTTTTATGACTGAGAATAAGTTCCTAAAGATAAGATTTTAGATCAGCCCGTCTGCCAGTTAGTTGTTCCTCGTGAGCGCAGAGAGCAATTGTTAGAACTCGTACATTCCAATGCATGGGGTGGGCACCTGTGTAAAAAGAAACCTTTAGAACGATTAAGATATTCCTTTTTCTGGCCCGGCATGAAAAAGGATGTGCAAAATTTTTGCGACAATTGTGTATCATGCCAGTTGCAAGCCAAAAAGAAACCATCTGAGGAAATTCCCATAACTCCTGTAACATGACCTATTGAACCTTTCCAAATTATAAATGTTGACATAATAGGCCCCATTGAACCTAGTAATTGGGGATACAAGTTTGCACAGTAGATCAGTGCACCCGATGGCCTGAAACCATCTGTCTAAAGAGTGTAACAGCAAAATCGATTTGCGATGCATTGTTACAAATATTTTCCAGAACTGGTGTACCAAAAATGATTGCTATCGATCATGGCACTAACTTTACATCCAGTCTCACAAAAGAATTATTTAAAAAATAAATTCTTTTGTGAGACTGGACTTCCCCTGGGTTTTCTGTTCTAGGACACCCATAATCCAATAGTCTCGTCGAAAGATGGAATGGTGTATTGAAAAATATGATATATTATGTAATGAGGGAAAACCCTAACGATTGGGATAAGCATGTACCTTTTCTATTATGGAATCGCGAAGTACCTAATCAAACAACAGGTGTTAGTCTATTTCAGATGTTATGGGGATGAGACATCCTACTGGTCCCTTATCGATTCCAAAATACTTTTGGACTTAAGACATTCCTCTACCCATCGGGCAATTAAAATCTGTTACGAATTATCTTAATGATCTGAAGATTAAATTTCATTTCTCTGCAGAGCAAGCTGGTATTGCTTCTTCTAACCAAGCGAACTATGCCTATTACCATAATTGTCGCAAAAAGTATAAAAGTTTCGAAATAGGTGATAAAGTTATTGTTCTTGCACCTGATAGCATAAAATGTACGCAAGATGGACATCTCCTTGCACCATTATAGAAAAGCGAAGTGTACACAATTATTTAGTTCAAATGCCTGATAATAGGGTAAAACACATCCATGCGGACAAAATTAGAAAACTTAATATTCAAACTAACAACATCGGAGTCATTTATGAGACCGATATTGACTTTGGTAATATCGAAAACACACCTGTAACAAAAGATACTCCAACCGACGAGACTTATATTAAGGAACACTTGAATGCTTTTCATTAGAATTCTGATCAAAAACAAGCTGTTATTTATTTATTAATTAAGAACCAACCAGTAATATTTGAAATCCCCAAAATAGATAGAATTGGTGAACATTCAATCAAATTGATAGCAAATAATAAATCTAAAATGCAACGACCCTATCGGATTCCTGCAATTTCAAAAGAAGAAGTAGACAGACAAACAGAGATCAAATAGATTTAATTGAACCCTCTGAAAGTGAATATGGTCTCCCAGTGGTATGTGTATCAAAAAAAAAAAAAAAAAAAAAAAAAAAGACGGTGCAATAAGATTATGTGTGGATTTCCATATTTTGAATTCTCAAACAGAACGAGATGCTTTTCCTATGCCTAACTCCACTGATTTGATTTATAGAGTAGCAAACTCCAAAATCATAACCTTGCTGGATCTTTTGAAGGGATACTGGCTCATCAGAATGAGTTCTGAATCAAAACATTTGACGCTCATTGAGGACAATACTCGTTCAGAGTTATGCCTTTTGGTCTGAAGAACGCAGCCTCTACATTCCAATGTACCATTAATCAACTTTTAACTCAACATAGAGCATATGCCGAAGCGTACATTGACGACATAGTAATATTTTCAAGTAGCTGGAAAGATCATTTAAGATATAGCTGTTTTATGTAGCTTACATGAAGCTAATTTTACCATCAAACTTGCAGTTTTGGTGAACCTCAAGGGAAACTTCTCGGGCGTGTTGTAGGTTCTGGCAGCCATTCACCTGACCTTGAAAAAGTACTTGCAATTAAGAATCTTTTACCAACCAAGATTAAGAAAGATGTAAGAAATCTCCTAGGTCCTCCGTCATACTACCGATCCTATGTACCGAAATTTGTTGAAACAGCGCTTCCTTTAATAGAACTTACTAGAAATAAAGTTCCGTGTGACATCTACTGGACTAAGAAGCATGAGGACTCCTTTGGGAAACTTAAGAAAGCTATTTGTGAAGCTTCCGATTGCATTGCACCAAATTTCCAAGCCCCACTTACCATCTTCACAGACGCTCCCACATATTCAGTAGGTAGTATCAATTTGAGCAAGACAAAGTTGATGAAAACGGAAATGAAAGGCCTGTTGCTTTCACAAGTAAAAAGTTATCGCAGTCCCAAGAAAAATATTCTACCATAGAGAAAGAAGCTTAAGTCATCATCTTTGCGCTGAGAAAATTTTAGACTTATATTTACGGATCATAAGTTCAAATAATTAGTGACCACAACCCCTTAACATACCTGAAGCAATGTTTACCCCAAAGTACTCGTCTCCAGAGATGGTCTCTACATTTGGAAAGATTCAACGTCAGTGTCAGCTATCGGAGTCGTAAAATTCACTTAAACGCTGATGCACTGAGTCGACTACAAGCAACTCATTGGACAGACACCTGAACTATATTGAACTCTTTTCCTGAACAATTTAAAAATACTCAATATTCCTTTGTGCTTGAATTTCTGTATTATTAATGTAGTTTTTTTTCTTTCTAGATGCAGTTTTTGTGAATTCCTTAGTACATGTAATTGTTTTGTGACACCCTCTTGAAAGAGGAAATGTGAGGCACTGGCTTCCTATAGTTATGTAGAGTTCATTCGCACCTGTGAGAGAAACGACGTAACTCCCGAAGGCGTAATATGTCTTGAATATTCTATCTTTTCTTTACGTGTTTTGTGTGTATTTCATGTATGTGAAGTGTCGTCCTGCAATAAAAATGATTACAAATGAATGCTCGTAATTGAATGACACCATAAAAGAACCCGCTTTTACATCCTCCAGGTTGTCTCAACAAAAATTATAGAGGGCGAACATGTTACACTTGTGAGGAATATCGAGAACCGGTATTTCGAGGATTTATAAAATTATTTCACTTATAAATTACTATTAACACCCAGAGGCCACAAATGTGTTAGTTATTCCATATTTTAATAAGCGACACGGAGTGACATACAATGCATAAATGCAAAGGGAAAATGTAAACGTTTTGTTATACAAGTTTTCGATATAACTTCCTTTTGTTACACGTATAATATCAATTCGATTTGTAAATTACTGTCAAACACGTTGTAAAGCGTCAGTGGTAGTGGATTGTACATCACCAGAAATTCGTTGTTTAAGTTCAAGTAAATATGTAGGTAATGAGGGCGCATTCGCTTTATTTTTCATAAACCCCTGAAGGAAGAAGTCACATGAGACGTTATCAAGTGACTTTGGTGGCCAGCTGTGTAACGTTGAGTAATCTGGTCCGCTGCAACCGATTCAGTGGCGAGGTAGCTCCATGAAAGCTTCTGAAATAGCTTTCCAAAGAACATTCGAGAGAGGTCCATCTACTTTTTTACAATGTAAAACTTGTGCAGTTTTCTTTTACATTCATATATTACTAACCCTTCTGTGTCTTTTTTTTTTTAAATATGAAATTGAATGAATCATTTTGAATAACCGTGTCTTTCGCTTTGGACCCCGATAATACACAAAAGCGAACTTCCTCAATTTTTTTGATTGTAAAGATATCAATAATATTTACATAAAAATAAATTATTCAATCAACCTTTTAGTAGCTGTGGAACATATTTTAACACATACCCTTCTAATAAACGTATGTTACTATACAATGTAGTTCCTGCGTTATTTATACATGATTAAGAAATGAAAAATATACCTTAACACAAAAACAGGAAAATGTTTCAGAAACGCGTAATTAAACTAAAAGTATGCTGTTTAAAAAATGAAAGACGAATATAATTATAGTAATCTGTTTCGCGACGCATTTGTTGATAACAACTTCCAAACTATTGTATACAAGGAAAAAGGTATTAAACGCGGAAGAAAATTTGATGAATTTATTGAATATATTTCCCGTATTTATTATTCTGTTGTGAAAAGAAAAAATGTAGTGAATAAAATCATTCTCTTCGAGTAAAATTATTTATGGTTTCTACACAAAAAATAGTGATTTGGATTTTTGAAATTATTTATAATTTTTTTATATATAAGAAGAAATAAAGATTCGAATATTTTCTGTATTAGTTCATAAGAGTTGGTAAAATGTTATTAATTGTTTTGTATCCAAGACCTTGATGCAAAGGTTAAAAGACGTGCAATGTCATTTAACCGCCATTGGTGTAATGATTCTTATAATGTGTTCTCATTTCATTTATTAGTTTTGTGCACATGTGTCAGCATCGTATTCAAACAAAATCATTTACACGAAAGAAAAAATAATTCTTTCAGACTGGTTTATTATTGTTATCGCTCGTCTGTAGAGGGCTCTTTGTAAGGGGCAAGTGTGTAGATGTTGGCCAACAAAACATCATAGTGAGAGGAAAAAAGAAAAAAACTCCAGAGAGAGGGAGATCTGGGCAATCCATTGCAGGTGACGCACGTATTTAAAGTAAATTGCACTGCTCACCCTCACGTAATGTGATAAAGGTATGAAAGAATGAAGTTGTTATTGTTTTCTATTAAGTCTGTTCTTTAACTAAAAAGTTTATGTAGTTAAGGAAAGCTAAAAGTTAAGTAAGAAGCTATAGTGATGAGGTTATCAATTAAGAAAGCAGAATAAGAAAGTGAAAATAAAGTTTATAAATCAGAAATGGAAGTAGAAGTAGAAGTAGAAATGAGAGAAGTTTTTATACTGTTAAGAGGACCAGAGTCTTAGAAATGCATATAGTTTGCGAATATGCCTTTAATAATTTTAATGTAATTCAAAATAGATTAAATCATACAAAGTAAGCTTTTCACACTTTCAATAAAATATTGTTACTTTTGCTGAAAAGCTTTCAAATGATAGAATGCTCCTTGAAATTATTAAGTAGGCTTTTAAGGAAGACAAATGGTAATTTTAATCTGAAACTCTCTTGTAAATGCAATATTTTTCCTTTTAACAGGAAACAACACACACTTTCATAAATCCCCGATAGCATCAATTCAAAGTTCATGCAATCATCGAATGCAGCTATTGAAATCCATTATAAATATCACTTGATGAAAAATTCTATTCTAGAAATTGCTGATTTCTCAGAATCGATGAATGAATTTAACATGATCTTTAGTGGAAATATGAAAATTAATCGATTTATGTATTACCTTAAATTATTTGTAAACTGGAATCAAGATATGACTGTAAATAAACAACGTTATTCAGAATTTTAAGTTGTGAGGCAGCCTTTTCTTTTGCCTTAAGAATTTCAAACTACGTCTTTTTATTTTGGCTTCCATCTTGGAACGTTTTGGGATCAAATGATTTTAATATTGATTTACTATTATTTCCCACCCGAGGGGCTATTGTTCTAGGTGGATCATTTTTGGCGAACCAATTTTTTATCATTTGATTTAATTTTAATTATGTCTAACTTAAATATATTCAATTTAATAATTTATCGTTTGCTTAAATTTTAATTACATGTAATTGAGAAAATATTCAAACTAATAATTTATTGTTTTCTTTAGTTTTAATTACATGTATCTTAAATATATTCAAGTTAATAATTTATCATTTCTTTTAATTGTAATATCGAACGATTATTCGTTGATCTATTGCCCATTTCTCGATATTTCATCGTTTACTTTGATTCTTATATTTGATTGAGTATTTTAAAAATAATTATAAAAAAAAAAGCGTACCTAGGGTGGCTAAATTAAATTGAACTGAATATAATAATTTATGGACTCAATAACAAACTCGCTTAAGAAATATAGAAATTCTTGTTTATTTTCAAAGATGCAATTTTCATTTTCATGTACTATTTGGGAGTGGTTGATTGTCATTATCATTTCATTATGAGTTATTCATAAACTACTTTTTTTTTTACATTCGAGTAAAATATAAGTATTCAGTTTTCAAAGAAATGCGTCACAGATTTTTTAGTTATCACTCTTCTTACATTTTTATATTTTATAAAATTAAAATACTAACACTTTCCAAAAAAAAAAAAAAATTAGATTTGAAAAAAAAAATTTGTAAGGGAAAAAATGGGTGAAGACACCTGTCTTAAAACACCGAGCTATGAATTTTGAAATAAATAACAGATGGCAGCACGATAAACATTGAAGTTGCACCTTTAAATGTTTATCATATATATCTGAAAATTTTTAAAGTATGATAATAATACTAATAATTAAATAAAATAAATAAAATTAAAAGCATCTGCATGTAATGTATTCTGCAAAATCTTTTCACTAATTTACTTTAAAGTAAAGTTTTAGAGATGCATCTTTTTCACTGAAATGAGATTCATAAAATTATTAATAGTTTTTAAATGAGCTCAGTAAATGAATATGAAAATAGTTTTTAAAAATTCATTACAGACAGGTATCGTCATTATTATAAATGATGTAACGTCCATTTATAACGAACGTGTGATGTGATTACAAATTAAGTTTCGCCTGACCTTTTGACTTCAATCGCTTACGTGAAAAAATATTTTTAATATTTCTACAGTTCTTAGAGATCATTACTTGAAAATATCCAAATGATTTTTTAGAATTTTCTTTTAAAATATAAGAAATGCTAAGTATTTGGTAAACATATAAACTGAAGAATATATGAAGTTAATTACCGTATAAAGTAAATAAAATAATATTAAATACTAATTTAATAATACGAACTGTATCTGAAAATAAAAATAATGACTTTCTATTTTTTGAGATTTTTATCGTATTTGAAACAAAGCTAATCCCCCCGCAATATGTACGTATCTTTCTGTTTAAGAAAGATGAACGTGTTGTATTGAACTGGACGAGGATAATAATTTTACACCTTAAACATTGCTCTATTTACTCTTTCTTTTATATATATACAGATGGCAGCACGAAAAGCTTACGCAAAAGAGAAATCTTTCTTGTCTAAACTTTTTCTGCTTTAAAATGTTTCGCAAATTCTTTAAAATTGTTATAGAAGTTATAGCAGTTAAAAGATGTAAAATTCACTTGGCTTCAATTGAAAGTATTTTTTTTAATGTTTAGAAAACATTATTTAACTTTGAAACATTATAAAATTGCTATGAAAAAAAAAAAAAAAAAAAAAAAAAAAAAAAATCGATGCTCTACCTGTTTTTTTAAGTACAAATAATTTTTTAAAAATTCGCCATCATATAATTTTTTTTGAAGACAAAAGAACCAATTTTTTTTCTTCCAATTAACATTTGATGAAAAATTTGTATTGTTAAAAATATTGAATGTATCCAAAATTCTTGAAAATAAATTACTTTTTAACAAGTACAAAAATACTCCAGATTTTTTGTAATTATCTTGAATAGCGTTTGAGATAAACAAATTTAAAGCTGGGGTGGAGGTGGGGGAATGTGCAATAAAGGAATTATGAAGAAAAAGGAATTTCAAATTTGAGTATGAACAAAATAAGGTAGTTGTACACATTTTTGTCTGTTTTCTGTTTTACTTGGGATTAAATCTAAACTAGGTATCATATGAAATATAGAATAAATTTTTTTAAAGATTTTTTTTTTTTTAAATTTTCGAATTGTTTTTGTAATTTCTTAAAATGTGTGTATGTGTTCCACCTCTTGTCTTATAATATTCTACAAAAATATTCAAATTTTCTGTAGAGTTATAGTTTAAAAATAAAATATGCCTATAAGACTTGGGAAAAAAGGGGTCTTTTGAAACTAATTGAGGAAAATTACGTTTTAAAGTATTTAGATATTTTTAAAATTTAATTTCTTTGCCTTTTGTTCTGTTACCACATTTCACAACATTATTTTTAAGAATAAATTGAAATTTGAACAATAAACACCATTCTTTCTGATTACCTATGCGAGTTAGAATTTATCTATTCGAGTACCTGATACATTTCGGAATGAAAAGCATATTGTAAGAAACTTAATAATGAATAATTTAAAACATTTTTAACTGCACTTCCATAAATAAGATGAAATGAACAATGTTAAAAATATTCCAGTTCATTCTACTATAACAAAGTTTAATGCTTATATTTATGTATTTTTCATTTATACTTAGCAATTATATTCAAGAAATTTTGTCACCAAGTGAAAGCTCATGTAGCGAAATGATTCTTAACAATAAAAAAAAAGTGCACTCAATTTTTTTTTTCTGTTATAAATACTATTCTAAACTCAAAATTCACGGTAAAGTATCAGATGGCATTCATTTCTCGAGCATAGTATGAACAATTAAATTTTCGATAAGTATTTCAGAAATTTAAAATGAAATTTAAGTTTTGTAAATAAAGTGGTAGATGCTACAAAATGTGAAAAAGTAATATCAAAGTCTTAAGTATTTAGACAAATATATTTTTCTACGCAATAGTATATATTTTACAGTTAAACACCTGTCACATTTATATTTCATTTCGCATGAAATGGAACAGAATAGTATTAAGATTTGAATTTTTTTTTGCAAACATCTCTCGCATGTAGGACAGAAAGTCACTCATGCACAATAACCACTCAAAAATTGGTTTTCATAATAATAGACTGCACTTTTATCTCAAGACACACGTCTCTTATACCTTTGAACTCAATTTATTCTCATTTGAGAAACACATCTCCCCTTTACTTATTAGAACAGTTACTATCTCCTAGTTACACAGTATCATAATATGTTCTCGGACAGCGCGCATGCGCTTTACATCCTTCTCAAGAGCAGACAGGAGCTAGTAATTTTCTCTTCTGGGGCGCATGTAATCGTCAACTTACAGAATGCGGCCTTGTGTATCTAAACTCTTCATTGTTGTGCTTTATTTATAAAACCTATGAAAATTTGTTTGATTTTGTATTGTTACAATAATCTATCGGGTGGGTGTAGAGTGAAAGCAGTTCAATACGAAGGATTGTGGCAAATGACACTTTATTCATAATATTCAGGGAATAACGATGCATAGGTAGCAGGACTTGTGCAAATTAGCTACACAAACAGATACAAAACAGCACTTGCAATGAAAGTATTGGCGCTTTCAATGTCGCTTAGCGCATCAATTCACTAGTTCACACCATGGACAAATCTCCAAGTAATACTTTGCGCTTCAAAAGCAGAATTTGAAAACTTTTGGCAGTTCCAACAGATTGGTTGGTAGCTACTTACTTTGCGTCGGTAACTACGACAGATTCAGTCAGACCGCATCTCTCGTATTTATAGCTGTTCCGGCTAGGTGTGACGACACATAGAAAATTCAGGAAAGATACCATAACCTTCCTTCTAATCGAGGTATCGAAAATTCCAGTATTTTCGAGAATTTTTATTTTGTCGCAAAAGTCGCTAAGTTTTTTGCTGATTTGCTAAAATGGTCAGCAAAATCAGGAGGGAGGGAGTCATTGTTTTAAGCTTTCCTTTCTTACCGAGCAATATTTTCAAATGTCCCTTTAATGTGGTTGCCAGAGCATTGTTATATAAAAATGAGATTTTCAAAATGAAGTGAAGATAAGAATATACTAGAGTATGTGAAGATGAGTAGGACAGTGAGAGTAAGTGTAAGTTGTTAGTAACCGAGAAGATGTTATTGCTTTGATATAGATTTCTTCGTTATTAATGTAAGTTGTGTTTCAATAAAGTATTTTTGTGCAAAAACATACCATAATTTCCTTCATCGTTTTGGATCTTTATTTCTGAAGAAAGGAAAATTGAAATTTTTGGACTAACAAACAATTCTGGGGCCATATCAACATGTTGAACGAAAAGCAAGAACTCCAACTATTTACATTTCCAATGTGGAGAGATTAGTAATAAGAGGGGATAGAGGAATTAGCGAGACTGATGAATAAGCTATATAGGCACGAGCAACAGTGAGGCGATATTTTAAGAGGGTATATCTGACTCGGTTCCCAATACTAGAAGTTTACAGGATTCGGATACAGTTAAATTACATATCTTAAATAATTGGATTATTTAAGATATGTAGAATTTCTCATCTCAATATTTGATTATAGACGCAATTAAACAAATACTCCACATCAGTAAGTATTTTTGATTTCGTTTATTCTAAGACAAAATGAAGTGATTAAATATTTTCTTGACTAATCATTTTAATGGCTCTTGATGAAATTAACGATGTCAGTCTATTACAATGTCACACTTAAAGTCAACCCAAGGATTACTGGTGATGGGACTTGTGATTTTGAATCATTGTCAAGTGATTAATCAATTGATCAAGTGATCAAGTGCCAATTACACATAAACAAATACTTACAAAATATACAAGGGCTTCCAATCTGCCCATATTTTAACCAACTTTAGCAGTCAGGAGAAATTACATTAAAACAAGGAAAAACTCGCCTCTCGTGGTCGAGATCTAAGTGTACTCTAAAATATTATCCATGAACCCGTGCACTCCACTTCGACGAGACAAGGCGCGTCCTGGCGGTATCCAAATAATTTATTTCCAACTGTGATAAAGGTGGTACTTGAAACAGAACCCCACCCTCATAACATGCACATCCCACCAA
Source organism: Nephila pilipes (assembly GCA_019974015.1). Lineage (NCBI taxonomy): Eukaryota > Metazoa > Arthropoda > Arachnida > Araneae > Nephilidae > Nephila > Nephila pilipes. The sequence continues at coordinate 226,984 of BMAW01082248.1, read as the reverse complement.
CATGAGGATTTTGAGCCCAGATAGATTTAACGTGCATTAGCTTCGCTACACAATGTAGATTGTAGTGGAAATAAGACTCGAACCAACTGCTCGAAACAACGCCGGTCATCAGCTCGCTGCAATGACGACTTTCTTATCACGACTGATGAATAAATCTCAGAATAGCCGTGTATCGTGCTGTGGACATTTATGAATGAATTATTTGTTCAGATATCAGTTACGAAGTCGAAACCTGAATTGATATTTCAATAATCAAGAATGTGAGGTCTGATCTAGTTTATTGTAATGGTCACCCGTTCCTTCGATGACGTGGTCGACACCTGGTCGTGGCTCAAAATTACAAGGTTTGACTTTAATAGCCTATTACAAAGCTTGTAATGCTGGGCTATTTGCGATTTTCTTTTAATTAACCTTGAGGACTTTCTATAAATTGAATTGTATAACTTAAGATCTCAACCCAACTGAATGAGACGTGATCTATGCAAATTAAATGAACTAAATGAAGGATTTGAATAGAAGAAACGTATATACAAGCAAAGTCAATTTTAATATAAGAGATGATTGTGCGGTATTAGTTAGAGGATAATGATTAATAAGTAGTAGTTGTAGTTGACGTCCATGAACTTGCATCCATACGTGACTGATTGCTTCGAGAAAAATCTTCTAGAATTCTTCTAGAACATTTTTCACTCACGCGAACCACCAGTTTTGTGATTGATCTCTTTGATAATTCTTTTGAAATATAGATTTAAAGCACTTTGAGGGTTTGGATATATATATGCCATAGAATTCAATACTAAACTGCACTAAAAGTATAATAATAATCATCCGCTTTTCATTTGACTGCGATTGTTTATTTACAATTGTGGATAATGGCAACGATAAGGAACACGAAGTGGTGACGTTGTATGAGAAGTGCAAGAAAGAGATCCGTGCGTTTTTTGAGAATTGTCAGGCGAGCAGCGAGAAAATAAAATTTCGGCAGCGTTTCATGAGAGAAATGACTCGTCTCTGATTCAGTAACTGTTTCCACTAACACCCAAACAGATCAAAGTATTACAAAAATAATGCCTTCGATTTTGCAGAGTCTGAAACCATTGTTTAAAAAATGTACATCCACTTACATTGGCTCGGCTGTTTCCGCATGGACAATTACATTTGTTTAATTACATTTTAAAAAAATTTCAACAGCATCCCTTTCTGTTACATCTGATTCCGAATCGATCGTAGCTCTAGATCCATTTAAACAATTGTCATAAGAACCTAATACATTCTCCTCTTAATTATCGTCATCACTCTCTAATATTTACGAATGAATTCAAACCTTAACCCATTGGTTTACTTATATTTCTCCCAACAGTTGACCCTATATTTACTAAATAATTTTAAGGAAACAACTTATAATAAAATTAGAAGAATTAGCTGAAATAGAATTAGAAGGAAATAGAATCTAAAAAGAGATATTTTTACGTTACGCCCTTTTTACTACGGAGCAATAAGAGAAATCAACACAAACAATTGCTAGTAACTTGCGATGTATTAAGATAAATCGAATGTGTTATACACTATTCAATACATCGATTTCTCAGTTTTCCAGTGGTCCATACTAAGTTGCCATTTATTGACGGAAAAAAGGAAACACTGAGAAAAAACTGAAACATACAATAGTATCATCATCAATTCCCTTTACACAAAACTAGCGCATGAGGCTAAAACAGCTGCCCGCCATTCAACTCGGCCCAACACTGCCTCCCGAGCACTTCCTCAACTCGGCTATTCAAATGAATTCCTCTCTTTTATGGTATATGGTGTCTTATGTGGCCTTTGGTCTGCCTCTCTTTCTCTTTCCATCTGATACAGTACAATTCTCGTGTTATCATTTGTTGCATTCTAAGAATATATATCCAATCCATGTCCAATGTCGCTTTTTAATTTGGGTGGAAATAGGTTTGGTTGATGTTTAAATAAACAATTCAAAATTTGAAATTTTATCTGGCCCATAAATATTAAGAATCTTTCAGAGGCCCGTAGTTTTAAGGTTTTAATATCTGTTATTGCGATTTAGAAAGTTTCGAAGCCTCACTTCCGTAAAGAAGAACCACTAATACTGTTGCATTGAATACATGTAATTTGAGCTTAGTGTTTATATTTGAGGTTTTACAGAATTTAAACATTGTTCTGAATGATTGTTGGGCTTTTCTAATTCTAGTTCTTATCTCTTCTCTGTACCTTCCTTTCTTATCAATTGTAACTCCGAGGTATGTTCTGTTTCTAGAATTTCGTTTAGATTTATTAGAAATGAAACTTTATTTTACTATTAATATTCATCTGTTTTATTTTCATCAAATTTTCAAACCTACTTGTTTGGAAATATTCTCCAGTTTCTCTGTCAATTTCATCATGTAAGAAAAACTTGAATTCAGTAAAGCGATATTATAAACTAAGACAAGATCTTCCAGTGCAGAAGTTGAAATCTCAATCCAAACTTGTTTCTTTGATATTTTACTCTATCTCATTATGAAAGTCATTTCAGAGAACCCTGTCTACTCCAGTTTTGATATAAAATAGCCTTTGGAACCTACGTAACTTCGTTAATAATAAAAATAGGAAGCAAATGAAACGCAACTCCGGATTTGAGATTGCTCTCATTTTCCTGTGAGCCTAATTTTTAAAAATTTTGTAATTCAATGCAGATTCAAATGTCCCCTTATTTTCTTTTTTACAATCTTTGTATTAGCGTGCTTTTTTTTTTTTTTTTTTAATTACGAACCATTTTGATATTTATTCCAGTGGGTGCTGTAACCTAGTGATCATGGCTGCAGACTTGATACCGGCGGTTTTCGTCAAGCTATGGGATCAAGCCCTGATGCCACTAGAAACACTCCGTGCAGTCGAGAACGATGCACGTTAAATCCATCAAGGCCCCAAGTCTTTGGAGATTGGGGGGAAGGAAGTTTGAAGAGGGAGGTGGTATCTCAGGTGTGGTCCACCGCCAATAACCTTCGTATTGCGTGCAAATTAGAATAGTATTCTTGACATAATTTTTTAAATTTTCTTTGTTAATTAACTTACTTTGAGAATTGAAACTTGAAACTTTGTTTTATCATTGGTCCACAACTTATTCATAATAGAAAATACCTTTTGTACTGTGCATAAACGCCTTTTTCCTTAAAAAAAATTACAGAGGGCTGCTCTTTTTCTGAAAACGGGTTATTCGACATTTTTAAATAACCTGTCTCAAAAAACGGTACAGTTTACTTAAAAAGGGCCCGTATGGTTCCATCATGTGTAATTTATAACTGAAGTCCTTCCGTTGGCGTACTGTGGAGGTTTGGTGAGGAGAGATACCAACTCAAGTATTGTCTTCTTCACTTGATAAAAGTTCTAAATTACGAGGTCTGTCATCAATAGCCTTCGTTTTGCTTCTCATGCGACATTAATAAAACCAACCAATCAATCAATCTATATTTAAAGAAACAACAAGTGCAGCTTTTTCTACTATTTTATTTTAAAAGATAGACTTAATCTACGTTAATGTACTCTTTAACGTAATTACCTCCTATATTAAGGCTCGTACCATATACAATCAGCTTCTGTATCCCATCCTCACAGAATTTTGCCGCCTGATGAGCTAACCACTTCAGCGCTGTCGTTTTGACATCATCATCATCGTTATAGCGCGAAAAGCTTTTTTCGGGTAGAGGACCAGGTGGTAGTCCCTGAGAGCTAGATCAAGATCATACGATGAGAGTGGGAGGGAGGATTATGTTATATTGAACCATATGAGACGACGATATCTCGGATTCGACGAACCTCTTGTGGACGGACATTGTCGCGCATCAAAACGACCCTTTTGTATTGGATTGCACGAGGCAGTTTAAATAAGGTATCACAATACGTTTCGTAATTTATCATGTTCAAAAAGCCAATAAGAAATCTACCAGAACCCCCGCACCCTGCCTATTCCCAAATAGAGTGCACATGGTTTTGTGTGATGAAATTGTTTGCTTGAGCTTTCCTTTTTGGGTGATGTTGAATGTCTCTGTTCCCATCCTTAAATGTGTTCATCCATTTTCTTACCATTCCATCTCTCATAATACACTTCATGAATCAGGTGATAAATTTTGGCAACTTTCATGCCTTTTGCATGCAGGAAACGGATCACAGTGCGTATTTCCCAATCGGTGGTATTCTATATCGTATGAGCCATTTTAAATGCACACAAACAAACGTAAACATGGACGAAAGCTGGTGGCTGTGACTAGTCAACAGATATTCAGTGAACCTGAGTGGAATGACGATAGTAGCATTGCAGCTGCCGTACTTAAAAACGGTGCTTACTTTAAAAATATGCCAAGTAATTGGTATGCTTACTACAAAAGTAAAAAAAAAAAATTAATGAAATAAAAAATAGGCCATTTTATTTAATTTAACACACACCTTTTTGAGAGAAATTTTCGGAATCTATAATAGATGAAATAGACTAGAGGGGAGAGAGAGAGGTACCTGGAGGATTTTGGGGCGATGGTACAAGGAACCGAGCCCTTTGTGGGTACGCAGAAAGAAACCATTCTAGTTGGGGGTACACGTAAGGGCGCCAAGCCAGCTAGAGCTCACGGAATAAAAAGGTTTGGATGTCATTGATGTAATGTACAAATTTTATTAACTATTTTAATGCAAAACCTTCCAGTACTTTTTCCGTACTCTTTTAAATTGCAATTTAAATTTTTTCATGATAATCCGCTTTACTACACTATTACTTATCGCAATATGTCCAATGAAGATTCAGTGTCAAGAAACTTCAACCAACCGGATTTATATTTATATATAACGGCTTCCAAGAAATGTTTACTACGAAGTGCGAAAGCCGCAATAGAAGTTAATAGAACTTAGAGGAACTTCTTCTGTAATGACGTTTTTAAGTGAATGGTTAAAAAGGGCAACCCAATCATACTACAAGATAAACATTCTACTCGCTGTCAGATGAAAGAAAAAAAAAGAACAGAGATTCATTAAAAATAGCGAGAGCTTCTCAGCAAGTGGCTGTACAATTAAAAAAATAAATGACTAATTTCCTTTATTTATTGGTAGAGCTTTTCCTTGGGGGAGTTTTTCCACGAAAGCTGCCGTCTCCTTCGGGAAAATATATGACATCAACAAGACCAGTTAAAGAGAAGCGGAGAAACAAAAAGGATGGAGAGAGAGAAAAGAGAACAGAGAAAAAAAAAGAAGAAAAAGAAATCGGAACGTTGGAACAGGGGTAATCTCAGAATGACAGACGATGTGTCGTTGATCTTTATAATGGGGGCTTGAGCAGATCAATCCTTTTTCAGCGTTTTTTTTCTCTTCCTCTCACCTTCCTTCTAAAAGAAAAAAAGAACATTCTTTTCTTTTTTTCACTTCTCTCTTTTTCAGCCTTTTTTCTTTTCCATCGTTTCCTCTTTTGTCATTGGCAAGATTTTGAGGAGTTCCTACCTTTAAAAAAGAGAAGTCAACGGAAATAAGAACTCTTATCAAGTTCGAAGAGATTCGATGTTGATGAATCGATACTTAGGTATAAATGTGATACCGATATAAGCTTTAAATACCCCTTAATGTTACAAATGATGCGATTCTATTTTAACCGAAACTATTAAAAACGGAATTTTCAGGTACTAAGGGATTTCTCTCCATTCGATTGGTGAAATGAATCGAAATTCTTACATTTAAAATTGAGAATAATTTCTCAAAGGATATTGTGCTGTAATGTTCCTATGGATTCAGTTTCATTAATTACAAGCGGCAGCAGTAGCCGAATATTCATGCTCACAGATGTTGTTCCACCAGTCTTAATGCCACAATAGACTCTTTGTAAAATGAACTGAGCATATTCAGTCTGTCGAGACTCAAAGTCCTCACGTTGACAAGGTGTGGAAGTTTGAAGAGTGGTGTACCAAATCAAGTGTCTTCGTCGTAGTCACTTGCATAGAGGTTCAGAATTATGAGATCCTTCACCAATAACCCTCGTGATGTTTCTAAGTGTGCGAATTTTATAAACTACCATTCTATGATAAATTTTTAAATAAATGTCCAGAAATTGCATTACAGCCTGTAACAGAAATTAAATTAAAAATCTGTATCCTTTTCCCATTTTATCAAAACTTTTTTAAGTCTCCCAGTTTAAGAAGAATAACAAAAATAAGCCTCGACTCAAATGGTGCAGAACTTAACTAAATATAAGTTAACTAAGCTAATTAATTAACTGAATTAACTATAACTTAACTCACTACAACTAAATATAACTATAATGTTAGCTGCAAGTTGTAGCTACCGTTAAAATTAATGTCCAAACTTTAATTCAGTAATTAAAGTAAGTTACAGCTTTTGTAACCGGTTTTAATTAAAACAAATCATTCTTTAGGAGTTGAGTTTTTGGAAAAGAATAACTGCTATTTTCTATGACTTACTAAAAATATGACTTATCTAAAAATATTTATACGCCATCAAATCCCAAAAATGTGCCTTTTTCATAAAAAAAGAAAAACCTTTTGATGTGACAGGGCATTTGTTATTGAAATAATAAGAAAATTTACCTTCATCAACGTTCCACAGTTAATAACGTTGAAAAAACTCTTTCTTTCACTCTTGGAGCTGATTCTAAAGAAGTTTTTAACCATTTTAGAACGGAATGACGATATGAACTTCTTTGAAAGTTATGTAAGTTCATTTATAACAAAAATTTAATTAATCATAACAATGAATGCAATCTGCTGTGAGCTTTTTATACTGAAACAGTTACTCTCTAAAAGATCCCACCAAATTTTCATCCTTTTGTCAATATAAATTTACGTAGTTAATGAAATATTATATATTATATTACAAATATAATTATTTTCAAAGTGGAGTAAATACACTTTCCACAAAGACATAATATTTAGAGTTATAAAATGATACTACTTTGTTTCTGTGTTTCGACGATGTGATGGATCTTGCGTTCCGGCAGTTCATCTTGATTTTGTTTTAAAAAACTTTCTCCTAATGATAAAAATTAAAAATATTCAACATTAATATAGAGTTGTAATTAAAATTTCATTACCTGCAGAAAGAGTGACATAAAGCCTTTTTATTTCATTTTTTTCGACATATTTAATAAAAATTTCATGGAAAAATGGTTTTGATTCAACTGAAATCCCGTTTTCACTACTTCATAAATGTACGATTTTCACATTTTGTTGACTTTGAAAGTCGTGCAAGTCCATTTGAGACCATCAAAAGTATAAGTTTCTTTTCGCCAATACTTTAAAAGCGCTCGCATTATAAATTAAGAACAATTTAATATTTCAAAAAACATCAAATGAGCGTATTAACACGTACCAGTGATTTTCAAACCAAACAAATTTTAAACTCTCTCCATCGAATTTAAAAAGGACTTTCACAATTTTCAAAGAGAAAACGGCTCATATGTCATCGTTGCTATTTATTTTTTTTAATTATTCGATATTTTTATTTATTCATTTTAAGGTCTTTATTTTAATAAAAATAAATGAATAATAAATGGAAGAAAATGAATAATAAATAAAAGTAAATAAATGAAAATGAGTAATAGAAGAAATAAATAATAAACACAAGTAAATAAATAATAAATAAATAAAAATAAATACCAGAGGAAATAAACGATAAATAAAAATAAAAATAAATAATAGGTGAAATAAATAATAAATTAAAATAAAAATAGTAAAAATATATGATAGACGAAATAAATAATGAATAAAAATAAGTAAATAAATAAGTAAATAAAAGTAAGTAATAAATAAACAATACATAAAATAAATTATAAACATAAATAAACAATAAGTAATAAATACGAATAAACAATAAATAATAAATGTAAATAAGCTATAAATAATAAAGAAAAATAAATAATAAATGTTAAATAAAAATAATTTAAAATAATTATATTTAAAAAATAATAAAAATAAGATAAATAAATAAATAAAAATGGATGAAATAAATAAAAATAAAGAATTTAATAGTAAATAAAATAAATAATAGAAGAATTAAATAATAAATAAAATAAATAATAAGCAAAATAAATGAATAACAAATAAATAATAAACAAAATAAATAAATAACAAATAAAATAAATAATAAATAAATAATAAACGAATAATAAATACATAATAAATACATAATAAATAAATAATAAATAAATAATAAATAAATAATAAATAAATAATAAATAAATACATAATAAATAAATAATAAATAAATACATAAATAATAAATGAAAGTAAATAAAAAAAATTTCGCGGGTGTTACGAACGACAAAATATCGTCGTTTGTCAATAAAAGGGTTAATCGATATTAAAAGTTATCCGAATAAGTTGAAACATTGTATAAAAAGTAATAAAAAGAGGAAAAAACACATGCAACCATGTGTGAAATTACGAAAAAGGACTTGGCAAGGGAACGCTTTTATAAGAAAAGAAAAATTCAAGCATTGTTAAAAAGGTAGGGGAAAATTATTCCGAAGGAAGGAGTAACTGTTTAGGCTTCATGCAACGTCTTCAAAAAATCTAGTCACAATATCCTTCGATGAATATTGAATGAACGAGAGTTTTATTATACAAAATAATCGGAAAACCTTTTTCTTTCGTGTACCCTGAAACTTCCGGAAAAAGTTTCAGAGCAGAAAAACATTGCGTGCGAGAGCATTCTGTTGATTTAATTTTTACTCCTCTTTTCACACGCGACCTGAATTGTTTGAGAAGTTTTTCAAAAGCTTAGAAATATATAATTTCCTGTTTGGACTGTTGCTACTGTTCTCTTTTTTTCACAGCGTTTTTTCTAACACAAAGTATATTTCATAAAGGGGTCATTTGGGTGGAATCGTTGCATTTAACTCGTGAAGTTTCAACATATCAGTCATGCGATCACTTTTACCTTTCGAGCTGAGTTGCTATGGCAACCCAGAAAAAATAATAATAAGAGAAATCGTAACTAATTGTGCTCATATTTTAATTTTTTAAATTTGTACATTTATTGATCTTTTATTAACGTTTCACTAGATGCAACACAAGTGTTACAGGGGGCTAATCCCGCAATTTTGAGCTCCAATCGAACAAATCAACATCAATAGCCCTAAGTTACAACATTATACACTTAAGAATAAATTAATATACATAATACATTTTATCCACATATCTTGGTTATTTCTTAGTAATAATTAAAACTTTGTGGTACCTCCTTGTGCATTAACAGTTCTGTGATAAACCAGCAGGAATATTCAGTTATTTTATTAACATTATTTTTATGAGCAGTATGATGTCTAGTTAATAAATTAAAAATACTGTATGCAAAAAGTCTTTTTCTGTCTTTTAACTTTCTAATATTTACATATTTTCAATGAATACGAAAGGGGAGTATTTTATTTTAAACTGTGCATTTTGCTCTAAAACGGCGCTTTTGTCGAATTCAGCATTTAACCCAGTGTTTTGCATTCTGCGACTTTCTAAAATAGTTCCATTTAAGTTGCGGAGTCAGGTTTCTATTGTGAAGGAGCTCGAACGGGGAACCAAAAAATGTGTTTAGCGCGCCACTTTTATCGGAATAAAGTTTAAGGCTTTTGCCAGGGAGAATTTAAAACATCCCCTTCCCCCCCTCTATTCCTTATATTGGAATCCGAGGAGGGAGGAGGGGGAGACATAAAGCCCTTGATTCCCAAATTACCTCCTCGAATTTTTATTCTCTCGCTCGTCCGAGAGGGGCGCCCTCTCAACAGCATTCATCGTAAATCCTCTCTCTCTCTCTCTCTCGGAATATTGTTCGAGAAAGAAACAAAATTTTATTTCCTTTTCTTCTTTTTTTTTTAAAGGAAAAGAAATAATAATAGCTAGAGAGGCATCGATTCTTTCTCCACTTAAGGCGCTTTTCTTGCGAAGAAATGAGACAAAATGCCGAGTTAAAATCGAGATTTTTCTTTCGAAGAAAGAGTGAGTGAGAGAAAGAGAGAGAGAGAGAAAAAAAAAAGGGTAAGGATCATAAATGGAACCATTTTTGCATCTTTGACAAATGGCGCTGGGAGAGCGACGACGTTTTCTGAAAAATCGGCGACAGAAGCGAAGTGAAGAGAGAAACAAAAATGGCCGAAAATAAAACTCAAGTGCACGCGCGCCTGAATGAAAAAGAATCTGAGTGATAGTCAAGGGGAAAAAAAGGGAAAAGAGTTCGAATTGGCTGGGATAGTGAAAGAAAGAGCGGGAAGACGTATTGCTTCGTCTAAAAATGGAGTGATAAAGCTGTAGAATAAATTGAGGCATTTTCAGAAGTGTTTCGAAGCCGGGTTCAATTTTGATCTCGGATGGAATGGGAAAATAATAGCTTCGAACATAGCCCCTCCTACCCCCACGGGTGACTTCTTGCCTCTGACACAAGAGGAAATAAAAGAAGAGAGTCGTTGCAGTGGAGAAAAATGTCTAAATGTCTCCGCTATAATTGAGCGAACGGAAGCGCTTTAAAGAATATTCTGGGAAAATATACGCACCCGAAAAGATTTCCGTTTTCCATACAAAATAAAAGATTAGGATTTATTTACTAGTTTTTCAAAATAATAATAATAATAAATGAACAAGCCAAATTTCGTTTAACTTTATACTTCCTTTTTCGTACTAATCTTATTTTTTATAGAGATTGTTAATACTTTGTGAATTAAGTAGTAAAAAAGCTCTTTAAAATTAGATTAATCTGTCATCACGATAGCTATATTTTTAGAGTCTTTATCGAATACACAAAAATAAAAACTATTTTATAAATGCATCTTTGAATTAGAAATGTAAATAATTCGATGTAAAAACCAACGTTTTTAAAATCAACGTTTTTATATGGTGGCAAAGTTTATTAAAGAAAATTATTGAAATATTAGTTAAAACTGTTAGTTATTTTTTAACTTTAAAATTTATTTATAAAGAGATATTTGTGAGCGTATTAAAAAATTCATAATACTTATAAAATCAAAACATGCATTTGAAAGTTTGTAAGTCATTCTATTAAAAAAATGGGAACCAGAATTCAGAAAAAATTATTGTGATAAGACACACTGCCAAATATTGAAATCTTTCTTTCTTGCGAATGATCACTGACTGAAAGTCAGCAATCCTTACTATCTCCCCTTTGTTAATTTTACGATATCTCATGTGACGTGGGGAGTGCCCGGTGTTCCCAGAGGGGGAAAGAAATTTTTTCCTCAATCCTAAAAGCGCCGAGAGGAAAGGATATTTTGACTTATTAAAATTATTGAAATATTAGTTAAAACTTGTCGCAAACGTCTAAATATTGCATTATTAGGCGAGTACGAACGATTCCCAAAATTTCAAAGCTCTAGCTTGATGGGAAGTTGGTTAAATTAACGATCGAAAATTTGATGACACACAAACACACACCAAGTGAAACTCAGAAAAACGTTTTAAAATTGAGGTTCCCTAATATATTACGTGTTTGATATATTTAAAGCAAAACACATGCATTTAAGGTAAGTGACTACCTTTGGAGCACTTAAAAAAAGAAAAAAGAAATTTTTGTGAAAAACTTGTGTTTTTAGTTACAATGTTACAAGTTAATAAATTATATTCAAAAGTCATTACAATGGCCTATATTGTAAATTCAAAAGTCATTTTAATGAACTTTCCCCCCCCACATTTTGGCTATATCTGCTTAAAATTTAGTAAACATTGACATTTACGCTAAAGTTCATATAACAAATTCTAATCCATATAATTCACTTTTCGCTTCAAACTTAAACTTAATGAGTTATACCAAAACTTACAAACAAAGACATGTTTTTACAAATATATATATATATCACTCTTTTTAAATAAAAAATAGTCCCAAAATAAAAAGTTATATACTTAAAAGCTATATTTGAAGTTTACAATCTACCTAGAGATATACAAAACATTGTGATAAAATTTCATTTGAATGTATGAAATAATTTTTTAAGAAATGAGATTTTTCGTAATAAAAAAAAAAAATTAAAATCGCAGTTTTCCAGAAAATTCAAATAAAGGTTTTAATATTTTTAAAATTATATATTTACTTACATTAATGCATTAACTAGAAACGAATGCAAACAATTTTTGAAATCGTAAATATGTGGGCTTTAATAAAAAGTAATAAAATTTTTTGATCATTCTATCCTTTTCGATTAAAAAACTGCTCTGAAAAACATTAGATGTATTAAGCTATGTGTATGCAGGAAAGTGAATTATTCATTGACTATGGATTATACTTCACAATACACGAAAATACATAAGACTTGTTACCCAATTTTAACAATTTAACTATCGAGTTTTCTTAGTAACATAACGATTAGAGCAACAAGTTTGTCTTCGGCAAATGCGACAGATTCCGAACTAAACTCGGGACACATATTCAGACATTTATTTGATTGTTTATTAACTTCTGACTGAGGAGCAACAACGGGCGACAACTGTCTGTCACCTGCCTCTCAATACTTCCATATCACTCCAATAGAAGGACTTCTTGTCACGACCAGATTCAATGCGCATCAATCTCGTTGATCGATGAAAACAACACCTGCCATGAGTTCGAGACCCACCAAATGAGATCACTAGGCTACTAAGGTCAACATATTCAACGGAAAAATATCTCAATGTTAATGCGAATTCTCAACAGTACAATAGATACATCTGTCTAAAACGCCAATTTTTGAAATTCCAAAACATTCAATTAATGCACTATTTCCCCCGTAAACAAGTAAAATAAAAAAATCAAATGACGTTAAGTATTGGAGACGAAGTATGGATCTCTTTTTAAATGATTCAATTAGAAATTAGAATTATATAAAATAGGCTTCTTTACGATAGCGAAGTCAAAATAATACAAAAGTGGTTCAAGAAATACTTGTGTTAAGAATGGGAATGAGGTGGCTCACTGTCAATCGCTATCAATTATTCGACCGTCTTTGCCTTCTTCGCAGCTGGTTCACTGCAAGTAATTCATTACTCTAATTGTTGTATGGCTTGCGGTCTCAGCAATAGTGAAAACTCGATGCGGTACCAATCAAACTTCGACTTGGCAACAAACGGCTATCAAATCAAAACTTACCCGTGAGTTGGTATCAGATTCATTTCAGTGCCGTTTAGTGGATAGCAACATACAATGGTAACACCCACGAGTCTTATCAACGCTATCTATAGTCAAAAATTGGTATTTTTTTTAACTGATCGATTGCTTATTAATGTCGCATTTAGAAACTACTGGCAAAGGACCTTTTAATTTAAACCTCGGTCAAGTGACGAGGTTGACATCTGAACTGTCAATCTTTATCTAAATTTCCACACCCCGTCACGGATGGACTTTTAGACTCGACATATTTAATGTACATCAGCCCTACTACACGGGTCTTCAGGAAAATCAGGATTTGAGCCCACGATTCGATTTAAATAACACCAACCACGAGTTCGTGATCGTGACTACAAAGTTACCGTGGTCACAAGACATTTTTTTGAACTACTTTATTGTTAAACTGTAACATTAATGTTAGAGTCTTTTGTATACGAAAAAGTATTCCGATTTGGAGTCTTATTCTTTAACATGACGCGGAGACTATTTTAATTGATTTAATTACTGTTAACAAATCCACTTTCTCTAATTTTGTTTTGGAAAGACATTTGCAAAACAGACTTTAGTGCTCGAGCAGCTTTTGTTTAATAAATTATAAAAATAATTTAATTTACCCACTCATTTTGTTAATTCGCTTGCGTTACCATGGCAACACTGATAAAGGGATTATACGTTACTTTGTGACGAAAACATTGATTAATAAAATCATAGTTGTTAACATGTTGGAACGTTCGAGTGATAATTGTAGTGTGCTGTTTTCAAACACAACTGATTCATGTATTTAAGATATTGTTCTTGATATTTTGACTCGAAATAAGATTTATTACAGAAATCAACTTGGTACTTTTAACTGACTCTAATTAGATGGTTTGTTCATTGTGATTTCCAAACATCAATAAGCCTAGAAGTAGGCAAATTTTATTATTTTTATTTGCTCTCAGAATTTTCGAGACCGGCCTAGAGAAAAATGTGAAATCAATTCTATTTCCTGTAATCTCTGTAATAAATTTATAGAGTACAAAAAGCTGCTGAATTAGAGACATTCATCATATGATTCTCCCAATGTAATGTTATTTTAAAATGGTACGTGGTTTCAAAGCCTCTCAATACAGTAAATTAATATTATTTAAGCAAAATTTCATTCTCTTTAGTTGTTATTCTACGCAAATCTATGTGGTATTTTCAGTAAAATTATAATTCAGACATAAGAATGGAAGAAAAATTGAAATGATCTCAGGATTTCTCAGTTACAGATAAATCGAAATGGACTTGCAAAATAGAAGGAAAAAAAAATGAAGAAAAATTTTTAAAAATTGAAATTGGTTTTACTAATATCATTTTAACATGTGCTCAAGTATTCTATTATTTTTTTTAAGTTCTCGAAAAAGATGAACTATTCAATATGAACATTAATTAGTGTAAAGCAAGCTTATTTTCACGCCCCAGGCTTTACAGAAGCGATTACTATCAAGAAAAGAAAATTCCTTCTTCAAATTCCTAGAGTGTATTTTTATTTTTCCCAAGCAAAACATTCTAAAGTACAAACACATTGCCAATGTCAACAACAAAAAGAATAAAAATAGACGATTCTGCCATAAAAAATCAATAATTATTTTAATTATGAAAATAAGAGCAAACGATAATTATTAAAGTGAACAATAATATTCTGTTTGAATGTTAAAGTAAAAACCAACGATTAAATATTAAACTAAATATATTTTAGCAGTATATGTAAACACACCTAAGCAAACAATATGTAACTATTATAATCATAATGCACGAGTATTGTAATGTCAATCTTTTGAACCTAACACCTTGTATCCTTTATTTTATGCCCACATATTTTTGTTGACGATCTTTTCTCAAAACAACTACAGTTAGTGCATATTAAAAATAAAAAATTTAAAGTCTTAACATAGAAACAAATTTTATTAGAAAATTTTGTACATAGCTAACTCTGCAGGAAGAAAATGCATTTGTTGATGCTATCGAGCTTGCGTTGAATTACAGTTATAACTAAAGTAATTTTGAAAAAGGGAATAATTAGCGGAAATGTATAGTTTAGTCAATCTAACACATCAATCAATAACTCCCGAGACTAACCCAGAGATGGCGCTCGTAGTAAACCAGTAACCAGGTCTTTCTAGAGTACTAACCTTTGCTTGAAACGTGTCAAAATTTTAAGTCGATCGGACCAGAAACAGCTGAGTTATCGAGGTTGGAGTAAAGTCGTTATGTAGTTTGTTTAAAAAATGGAAAAAACCGAGTTTCGTGTTCTGATAAAACATTGTTTTTTAATGGGTAAAAACACCGTGCAAGCGAAACAATGGATTGAAAAATGTTACCCGGACTCTTGTCCATCAAAAGCAACGATTTGTCGGTGGTTTGCCGAGTTTAAACGTGGTCGTACCGACACAAATGACGCGGAACGCTCGGGTAGACCTGTGGAAGCCGTTACACCGGAAAATGTGAGTGAAGTGACAAAAATTATAATGAAAGATCGTAAAGTGAAGCTCCGTGAGATTGCTGAGATGACACAGATATCATATGGAAGTGTATTTACTGAAAAAGGTTTTTTGAAGTGAAGTGAAAAAGGTTTTTTCCAAGTGGGTGCCGCGATTGCTTTCGATGGAACAAAAACAGCAACGAGTCGATGATTCAGAAAGCTGTTTATCGCTATTTACTCGCAATAAAAAAGATTTCTTGCGGAAAAAAAAAAAAAAAAAAAGATTTGGAAAAGGGTTGGAACGATTGTATCACCCTAAAAGGTGATTAACAAAAGGTGTTATGTTGATGAATAAAAAAAAAATTTGCAAAAAAAATGTTGTTTTCAATGTTAGTCTCGGGACGTATTGATCCATGTGTTATATGGGCTCTGTATATGAAAGGTATAGTAAATTTATTTTTAAAAAATGTAGTTATACGCGTGTTACAAACAAAACTGCTCTTATTCAAAATAGTATTTGTTTACATTTAGTAATCTGCTAAATAATAATTATGGCTACAATTTAAAGTCACATATTTATGCAAGTAATGTTTGTTATAATTTCTTATATGCAACTGATTTTCAACAACAGGCACAAGCTCACGATCTTGTATGCTTGATTACCATGGTCCCAAAGAGGGCGATGACGGTTTTAACTATGGGTCAGAAAAGTTACGGTGACGATATTTTTGGGAGGCGAAGGGCATCATATTCATGAACTTTTTAGAAAAAAAGAAAAAAAGGTTAAAGGGCAATGCCACATAGCCTTTTCCTTTCCCTCTCCCCCTTCCTCTTATGGGTACTTTATTAAAAGGAGTCGTCTTCTAAACTGAGTGACGGTTCAATAAGTGATCAGTTAAAAAGATGTTTCTTGTGAATATTTTTAGTAGTGCATTGTTAGCTTTCGTGCTCTGTCACTTTCTTCAGTTGTGTGATGAATTGCAAAATTCCTTTAAAATTCCATGATTCGACATTTTTGTTCCTATTTTTTTTGGTTCTGAACAATGTTCCGTATTTAATCTTTTAAAACCATTCAGATGAAAAATTTCTTCTCACTTGAAGCTGTAACGGCGAGTATTAGAAATAAGTCAAACTCATGTTGAAGACGACAGGAGCAAAAAAAAAAAAAAAAAAAAAAAAAAAAAAAAAACTACACTTAGCCTAAATGATATCATTTTTTATCCGATCTCTCGAGAGTTCCAGGGTGCGAGACTTTCCCTAAGTGACAAACAAAACAATTTCGAAAGAGAGAAATGGATAAAAAGTAAGAAAACGAAAAAGAGAAATCGGATGCTAATTATTTATCCCTCGATTCATTTTAAAGAGGGAAGAAGGAAAAAAAACGATTTTTTGACCAGAATGACAAAGGGTTTTGCCTTTCTATGGAGAGAAAAGGCAGGGAATGGGAGAAAAAAAGGAATTTTCCCCAGTCTTAGGAGGGAGGTGGGATTTTTTCTTCGTCTTTCGTCTCACAGACGATGTCGGAAGGTGAGGGGGGGGGGCAGGGAGTAGAGTATGGGGTGATGCGCATGATGTGAATACTTATCTGTTTTCTACTTTTTTTTTGTCCGGGGCGAGTTCAATTTCATTTCGAGAAGCTATTTAGGTCCGAGAATGCAGATTCCACGCCCCCGCATGGATCGCGAGGGGAACGAATAATAAATGCCCGTCAAATTGGCTTCGAAACAAAACGAAAGGGGTGTTTCTGTCAGTGCCCTGGGATCGCATGCAGGTCTGAGGCAGGGGTGGGGGATATTTTTCCGTGTTATAAAATCTCATTAAGCCTTATTAGGTCGATAAATTTTTTTCTTGACTTTATAAGATTAATTTGGGCTGTATAAATGAGGATACATTTAAGTATGTAACCGCGGTGGTCGAGTGGTTAGCGTGTTTGATTGTTAGCTCTTTGATCCAGTTTCGAATCCCAGTGGCTTTGGTTTGGGTAACTGGTCGTGGGTCAATTCTGTCCTTCAACATATTGGAATCGATAAATAAGTATCAAGATCGCCACAAAGTCAATTGGGATCTAGCGGCAGACGAACCACTAGGCATGGACAGTAGCTAGTAATTAGTGCCGCAGGCCCAAAGATTACAGAAACGGAGATGATCACCGCCTTAGGAACTTTTCAGGCTTATATACACTTTTAACTTAACATTTAAGTATACGATTCAAGGAAAGTTTTGTAAAATGACGCAACAATTAATGTCAGAAGGCTGCTTGTTGCTGACATATTCATTCTTCCATAGTGGTCACTGTGTCCCGTTTGTGGGATCAGTTATTCATTAGGAGGGATTGTTTGAAGTGCTTGTAATATGGCATCTTGGTCACGAAGTGAGATAGATGCAAGCAGTTTTGAGGAATAAGTTCGCGTGGTTTAAACGTAGACCCGTGTTAAGAAAAAGTAACTCTTGCACGAGGTGATGTTTGTCGACTACATTCAAGCGAAACAGAGAATTTCAAAGGGGAAATTCCACTTTGGAGGGTGCTGAGAGTGCTGTAAGGCCCCAACGTCAGTTACGGAGGAAAATGTTACTGCTGTGAAGAAATTTCCTGACGAACTAACTGACCTACAAGCAGATAGAGGATATCTTTGGCCTAAATGCACGAGAAATTTGAGATTCTGGGCGATCGTTTGTAAGTTGCAAACTTTGTTGTCTCTGGGTGCTTCAAAGATCGACAGAAGAGCAGATGACACGAAGCATGACTTAGTGTTGGAAGACTCTAAAAACGTTTGTTAAGGCAGATTCTCAGTATGAGGTTAACAACATTGTGGCCGGTGACGAGTTTTGGCAATACTATTATAATGTACCGACCAACATTTCAAACAAAGTTTAATCTGGGATGATGTGGAAACATCCGTAATTGTCAGAAAATTGCGATGTATAAAGAAGAAAAAGATAGCTGTATTTTTCAAATTGAGTGGAATTGTAAAGCGTGTCGATTTGGACATACAGAAGATAACTACAGCTAAGTGGAACACTGAACAGTGTCTACTTAAAACCATCTAATCTATGAAGAATCTGACGCCAAATTCAAGAACGAATATCAGACAACTGCAAGGCTAAAGCTTCTTGAGCATCCTCCTTGCGGTTCAGACCATTTTTCCTGCCCCTTTACACTATTTCTTCACGGGAAAGTGAAGCAGAAAGGGATGCTATAATCCAGTTATGATGAACTTCTGACAGCTTGGGATAATGAGTGGGCCTTACTCCTTATTGAGTCCTATTTTAGCGTCCTACTTGGCGTGATTTTTAAAATGGTGCCAAACGCGCAATTTCCAGACACGAAGCCGTTACAACAGAAAACATGATGGCGTTTTGTCCTAAAGACAAAAAAAAAAAAAAAACGTGGAAAAGTGAGGTTTTGCAGAAAACATGAAAATGGCTTAGAAAACACTTAAAACAACGAAAAAAAAAAAAAAAAAACGCGCAATGTTCAACCTCGAAGTTGTTTCTCTGCATCGCTTGAATGTAGTTGACAAACATCACCTCGTGCAAGTGTTACTTTTTCTTAACACGGGTCTACATTTAAATCGCGCGAAGTTATTTCTCATAACTGCCTGTAACTCACTGTGTGACCAAGATGCCATATTACAAGCACTTTATACTATCACTTCTAATGAATAACTGAGAACACGAATGGGATGCAGTGACCACCATAGAAGTATAAATATGTCTTAGTATGCAACAAAAGGGAAAAACTCACTGACTTTCAACGGTGGCGATCACGACGCTCTTTGGCTAGCTATTAATTGGCTTAACTATTAAACTAATATTCCTTCTCGGCATTGTGATTTTGTAATGAATGCTTGATTGCCGAACACTTTTACCAAAGAAAAAAATGGCGTGTGTGTGGTCAAGAATCCAGCCCACTACTTAGAGCTAGTAATCCCGTTTATAGTAGGGTTACCGGAAAAAAGTTGCCAATTTGGTGATTTATCACCAATCAAACATTTTCGTCGCCAAGAGGTATACTAAAATAAGATCCTCCCTAGGGAATACGTTGAGCTCAAGATATTGGTGTTAAGAAGTGATCGTCTAAGTATATTCCTGAGCTGCAACTTGGGAGGGGGGGGGGTACTGCTGTTATCGAAATAAGTAGAAATTTTAAATAAAATCTTTGTTTTAGACGCGAGGTTTTAATTGCACCGCATTTGTAGATTTGGATTACTTTCTAAGATAGATGAAATATACTTTAAAGATATGTTTGACTCTCTTTGTTTTGACTGATTATTTATTGCGTCTCGATGGTTCAGAACCTTAGTTGCGAAGATGTTAATTTTTAGCATTACTATACCAACTTGTAATGTTACTTTGACAATTATTAGCGCAATATCATTAATACTATTGTACCAATTTCCGATGTATATATATAGTTATATATATATATATATATATATATATATATATATATATATATATATATATATATGCAATGATTTAACTTTAATTCCTATTAGTTTCTCATAATAATAATTTGATTTCCTAAATTTTCCCATTTTCTCATTTAAAAGTAAAGCGTTTATTATTTTCTGATACCATTCTTTTATGATTTAATTATTGCAATCACTCTCTCGTAAAACCTGCAATATCAGCTGTTCTCAAGGCTTCAAACCAGTAGGGATGATTCCTACTAGAATACATGTCTGCATCTAGAATCCTTTGAAATCCCTCCATTTACCACACGTGTTATATTACGTCTATTGGCAAAAATTCCTGCTATATAACCTGTTGCACTGCGAAAAAGCTCTCTTTTGCTCTTACACTCTTCTACCCTCCTGTAAATTTTGTACTATTTATCACAACGGCGGAGTTGTATCTCCCGCCGTGTGGAAATACTCTCTCTCTCTCTCTCCGCTACAATAAAATAAATAATTAAACGTGAATTTGGCTTTGACTGTTTTGAAACTAAATTAAATAGTACTATTTATAAGAAAGGTATTACATATATATATATATATATAGATATATATATATATATATATATATATATATATGTGTGTGTGTGTGTGTGCGTGCATGTATGTATGTATGTATGTATGTAACATTTCTATTGGTAAGGAAAATGCGAATATAGAGACAGGAACAGATAAAAGATCTGAAGTCATTGCTTCAAAAGATCTCTAGCACGCCAGTAAAGAACCATTTCTTAATCGACTGGAAGTGATGCTCAGCAACGGAGTTGGTCTCTCTTCATTGGATCTTCCGAATCTTGGAGAGGGCACCCAGAGGTCATAAGGATTCCGGTGCATTGGGGATGCTGCTCCAGATAGTCTTGACCCGTTAGAAGACGGAATTGAGCTACAGCCTGACGCCGTGGACTTTTGGGAATTGTCAAGAGATCTTCAGCTCTACAAAGCTTTAACTTTATTCTACCCTGAATTAGTAATTCATAATTTTTACCCATTAATTAATTAATTAATTTATAGCCTTATAGAATGGAATGAAAGTGGTGAAAGTCTTGTTTGAAGTAGCCTCGAGTCCCTTTTAGTGAGACTGTCGGCTTGCTTGTTTCCAAAAATACCGCAGTGACCAGGTATACATTGAAGCATCATACACTTCATTCTTGAAAAAATTCCAGGCTAAAATTGCAGACACTGAGAAATTTCCTCTGATTAGGGTGGGCTAGTTGAACTAATGGCTTGACTTGAAGCTTGGGAATCAGAAAATAAGACCCCTCTGTCAAATTTATCCTCAAAAAACAATAAATATTTAAGAACGATTAAGATATCCTCCACATCTCTATTAAAAGTTCGTCTATATTTCCCTGAAGAAGCATAAAGGAAGAATAAGTTTGAAAAGATTTTTGAACCTATAGGTGTGAGATTTTCATGAAAGTATTCACCCGTGTATTATTGCAACAGCTCAGATTCTGGGAACCTTGAGTCCAACTTGTAAGGTTGCTATAACTATTATTAGCTCAATTATTAATTTCGCTGTAACAACTTCTTATGCAGTTATAACAATTATTAGCTCTATTATTAATTTCGCTGTACCAACTTCTTATGTTGCTATAACAATTGTTAGCTTGTGACATTGGCTATTCGCGGTTTTCTCTACACTAACCTTGGGGACTTTTAATTAAGATTGATTGCTATAAATAACAATTTCTTCCCAACCAAAATGAAACGTGATTAGTTGAATTAGAGGCAGGTAGAAATAAAGTGAAGTGCTGTAGGTAGGAAAGTATATTAGCAAAGCGAGATTTCACACGATAGAGGTTGAGGGTCACTAGCGTTGAGTCTATGCCTTACAGGTGGTAGACGAGATCAATAGTTCCTACGGGTGAGGGCGATCGTGAAAATCAAGAATCGAGTCGGCTCCAACCGAGAAAGTTGTGGTAAGCTAACTTTAATTTGATATTAGTGAGATAGGCAAATATATCTAGGGCGTTACTTTGGAGAGTCGGTGTTCATTTGTCGTCATAGAAAACAGTGGAATAAGTATTGTGTGTGAGATATGTCTAACGTCTTTTTGGATGAGTTATTGACTCTTTACTATTAGTATATTTAGTTTAGCTATGGCACAAGAGGAGAATAGGAGTATTAGGTCGCCACAAGCTCAATTATTAATGTTGCTTTATCAACTTCTTATGTTGCTAGAGCAATTATTAGCTCAATTATTAATGTTGCTATTCCATCGTGTTATAGCAAAAGTAGTAACTGACAATATGTGTATATATAAATGTTGAAATGTTTTTAAATAAGTTTACACCATTTTTAATTTCTGAATTTTCGAAAATTATATTCGTGACAAATAAGGAAAGGAAATACAATAGTATTCTAAATTTTAAGACTCGAGCTTACAATTCGATTTGTTGGAAAATTAATCAAGATAAATTAACGACGAAATAATTGGTAGCTTTAAAAATGAGACCCTTCAATACTTCGATTCCTTTCTAAAAAATAAGAAGTCATTTAGAAATACTCTAACAAAAGTGTTAGAAACATTTTAAGCATAAATAGAAAATTACTTTTGTTATTTCTGATTCTTTAAAAAGACACACAGACAAAAGTCATATTTAATATCTTTTCAAGTCGGATCAAAATTTCTCGAATCAAAAAGAGCAAAAAATATTTTTAGCCTCATTATCCGAAGAGAAGGTGAAAAAAAAAAGGAATGTTGAAAATGATGTCTTAAATTGCTTCGGGGAGTAATTATACGCTACGGTTACGATTAATTATTCGGAAGATAAAGAAGAGAACTTGATTCATTGCTTTCGAAAGATTCTTTTGAAAGTGAAGAATCGCTCTTAATTGAAAAAGTTACAAAGAGAGAAGATTTTTATTCCCTTTTCAAACTTCGAGAGAAATTCTCTGTTTTTATTTGTTTCTCAATTGATAACCGAAATTATCTCAAGACTTGAAAGGTTGAATTAGAAATTTCAAAAAGTTCCATCTAAATAAATGAAAAATATTCATCATAAAATATTGTTTAATGAATTTGTCTTTTACTTTTTAATTTTCCTTCAACTGTCCAGTTATTTATTCATCATTATGCGTTAATTACAGACTTTTTAATGCTCAGCTTTTTGATGTACAGGGTTTTACAAAATGATTCATCCGATTTCAAAATTCTATATTTTCATAAGTAAACGACACAGAATGATAAGTAATACATGAACTCAAAGGGAAAATATGGAAGTTTTTCTTTCAAGGATTCGATATATGTTGCTTTAGTAACACGTAAAATACCAATTCGATATGTGAATTCCAGCCAAAACGTTGTAAAGTGTCAGTGGCAATGGATTGCCCAGCAGCAAAAGTCAGTTGTTTCTGTTCTCTTAAGTTTATGGATAATGGTGGTGCATTGACTTTATCTTTTACAAACTCCCAAAGGAAGAAATTTCAGGGAGCCATATCAGGTGACTTAGGTGTCCAGCTATATAACATCGAGTTATCTGATCCACTGAAACCGAGGTGGCTCCAAGAAAGCTTCTAAAATAGCTTTCGTGAAATAGCTTCGCGAAGAACACACGAGTCCCACCTATTGTCCACAGTGTAAAACTACCACAGTTTCCCTTTGCATTCATGCATTACTTATCATTCTGTGTTGCTTATTTATGAAAATATGGAATTTTAAAATCGGATGAATCATTTTGAATAACCATGTGTATTATGCTAATATTTTGCCCGGGCACAAAAAAGTCCCACCAGGTGGCTCCTATCTTCGTCTTTGTAGTTTTTGAGTCTGGGGAGCTTATTACTATCCAGGTCGAATAGTTAGCAGAACGCTGGACACCCAAGCTTCCCCTACCCATTCTCTCTCTCACACACGAAAGTAATCCCGCATTCATTCAGTCCATGATTAACTCTAGCACTCACTCATGGACTCCAGTTACGTATTCATTTGTTAACGATTGGTCAGAAAAGATATTCAGAAAGCACTTTATTTTGAAAAGAGATCGATTGACAATCTTATAGTAGACTAACAACAGCCTCTTGAGTGGATAAAAAGAGGTTTTAAATAAATTTGCTGCTTTATTAAAATGTGAGACCATATTTCTTAACTTAAGGTATGTACTGACCCCAAAACCACCGTTTTCGTGAAAATTTTCGAAAGTTTCTTTTTATTAAAGCCCGTTTATTTACGATTTCAAAAATGATTTGCACTTCTTTCTAGGGTAGTTAGTTTTTGCATTAATGTAAGTATATAATTTTTTTAAAAGAAACATTAAAATCCTTATTTGAATTTTCTGGAAAAAAAAAAAAGCGATTTTAGTTTTTTTTTTTTTTTTTTTGTTTAAGAAAAACCTTTCTTAAAAAGTGTTTCATATATTCAAATAAAATTTTACCACAATGTTTTGGACATCTCTAGGTATATAATGAACCTCAATCATAGCTTTTAAGTATACAATTATTTATTTTGGAGCTATTTTTATTTAAGTAAGTTATATACATATTTGTAAAATCATGTTATGTTTGTAAATTTTGGTATAATTCAGTAAGTTTAATGGATAACTACATTTTTTCTGTTTTAAAATACTGATGTATGTATATTAAATATATTGTTGTAACAAAAAGTGAAATATATTAATTAGAATTTGTTATATGAACTTTAGCGTAAATATTAATTTTTACTAAATTTTAAACAAACATGGTCAAAACTTGAAGAAATAAGAAAAAAGTTCATTCAAATGACTTTTGAATTTACATTTTCTTAGATCATTGTAACTAAAAACATAAGTGTTTTCCCAAAATTTAATTTTTTTGAAAAAAATAAATAAATAAATAAAGTGCTCCAAAGGTAGGCACACATCTTAAACAAAACGATGTTCCCGTATTCGAACGTATCTTTATCAAATGCTGTGTGGTGGACAAAATATCTAAAAGTCTATAGATTACGAATCAATTTTTAAGGTATCTGTTGCATTTTGATTTTTTTTTTAGATTCTCGAAAAATTCCGAATTCAAAACATCGCTGTAGACAAAAAGTTACGATGCTGCTTCAATGTCATGAGAAAAAGGAACTGAAAAGATTTGAAAATTAATATTCATATCACTGGCACTAAAGGCAACAAAACTTAAAAAATAAAAACCGTCTATTAAGGATATATATATATAGATACACTTCATCTTTCTAGCCCTGACAGGAATACGAGGTTTTCAGGCTGGCAAATTATAATACAGAACAGAAACTTTTTATTTCTTTTATTTAAAAGAAATTATGTAGCTATAATTACAAATTACTGCATTTTTGATAGTTATAGCTATTTCGTGCGTTTGACACTTTATTTGCATTTTGTGTTACATTTATATAATTATACATACATTGGGGCATCATTATGGTTAATAATTACTAAGAAATGTTCGAGGTACCTGAATAAATTTTATTACGCATATTAACTGATTCTTATGTATATAATGTTGTAAATTATAAATATTCATGTTGATGTGTATTTATATAATAAAGATAGTATTTTTGCTCTAATATAAATTTTTCTCAAAAGTTTTCTATGTTTTCAGAAAAGAGTAAAATGTAAACCTAACTCACAAGCTAGTTAATTTAACACTAAAAAGTGAATGATTGCATATTAAACAAATTAAGCTATGAAAGAAAAATTATGAATTCAAAAGAAAGTAAATTAAAGTAAATAGTCAAATAAAGCAAAAATACAAAAAAAAGCTGTAGTAATAGAAAAATTTAAAAAAAAAAAAAAAATCAAACAATTTGAAGAAATAACAAAAAAATTGGAAAATAATAAACTTAAGGTTGTAATATACTTTAGGCTGTCAACCTGGGTTATTCTTAAGTTATTAACCAAATTATTCCCCTTAACAAAATATATTATTAACAAATGATTATAAAATCATAAGCACAATTCAAAAGAACCTAAAAGTAAATTAAGAACATTAAAAATAAACTAAAAAATCGAACATTCTATACAAAGAACAGATTTAGTCACCTAAGGTGAGCTTTTTTATAGTAAATATTAAATTACTCAATTAAATATAAGAATTAATATAAACGATGAAATATGCAGAAATGGATAATAGTAATTTTTTCCGGTATGAAAATTAAAGGAAACGATAAATTATTAAATTGAATATATTTAAGTTGAATGTAATTACAATTGAAGCAAACGATAAAAAATAGAAAAGTGATCTGGTACACCAAAATTGATCCAACTAAACAATGGCTTCTTTTGTGGCTAATAAGAAAAAAAATGTAAATTTTTTAAAAAAAAAAAATCTGAAATAACTATGAAACTAACAATGTTATAAATACACTAAAAATAAACCAAAAAAGAGCAAAAGGTTTTTTCACTTAAAACTCCAAGTGATTGAGAATTACCGACACACAAAATTGAACTCTCAATTGGAAATTAACTTTCAAAATTAATTTCTAATTGAATTTAAATTTAGAAGAAAAATTCACTTTCATGTTGAAAACTCATGGAAGCTAAATTTCAAATTATACAAAGACTTGAAAAATCATAAAAACCGAGTTAAAATAGCATAGAAACTGGCGACACTAAACACTTTTTCTTCGTGAAGAACAGCAATTTGTAGTTGTTGCCAAAATGCTGTGACTAAATTTTAGAATCAATTATTCAATTGTCTAAGACTCGAATACAGCTTACATGGAATCTTGAATAATTAAAAATTACTACTACTACTACTACACACACACACGCATCCTTCTGTGCGCACACAAATCTTTAAAGAATTTAAAGATTTGTTCTAACATTAATAAAATATTTCGAATGCATGGTTGAAATGAACAGTCCTTTTTTTTCCACTTAAATTTATTAGTTCATTTCGATGCGAGAGTGAGGCAATAAATATACACATTTTGAAGGAGAAGGCTCCTCCGCCGTTTGAATTACAACAGAAAAGCGCAGAAGAGCAGAATAGAGCAAAATTTTTCTATGCAGTCGATTTTATAGTAGGGATTTCTCTTGATAACGTAGTAAATCCTGATATAAAATGTAGAGATTCTGAGAGATTAACATGACGTCTCTCAGTCTAGTTGGGATTAATTATTTCCGAAAGATTTATGATTATGCACACACACACCACATCGTGGGCGGGTGTATTTGCTTCACTTCGATATATATATACCAAAATCCCACCCCCCCTAAATATTCAAATGCTGTTTTTACAACCTAATACCATCTCTTCGATTCATCCACTCGATCAGAGTATTATAGCCACATTTAAAATGTACTATTTAAAAAAACGTTTAAATATATTTTGGACTCAGTGGAAGAAATAAATTTGACTGTTGTGGAAGCATGGAGAAAGCTTACGATTATGGATTATATTACACATGCTCCTTTTGTCATCAAACAGTTGCGCCAATCGACCTTAAATGTTTATCCGGAAAAAAATTAGCAGCATGCGTGTAAAGTGGAAGCTTCTTGGTACAAAAATCAGCTGTGTGTTCTGAAATTATAACTCTATCAAATGCAATTGATGGTGAAGGTTTTAACAACTTGCAAATGGCTGACATCGAATAATCGATGGTAGAAAGCGCTTTGGATGAGGACGATTTGATCGAATTTACAACAGTTTATGATATTAAAGAAGTCAATAATAACGAAGTCGAAGATGAAGTTCAGCTACTAACAGCTGATTTAATTCGCGAAGGCTTGAAATTTGCTACAAGTATCGAACATTTTCTTACTCATGATCCAAACATAGAGAGTGCATTAAAATTTCAGAGTAATCTTAAATCTTGTGTAGCAGGATATCAAGAATTATATAAGCAACTTGAGAAACCAAAAAAGGGAAAAAAAGGCTCTAATAACAGATTTGGAAACAACAACAACGGAAAAAAAACCCACAGAGGATGTTAATAACGATAGAAATTCTTCATTTGTGTTAAAGTCGACAGTTGTGCTAGACATATCTGACACATCTGATGATGAGAGCGTTTTTGATCCATTTCTTTGCAACGTGCACGCTTGCTATGAAGTAGCGATGAAAAGTTGTTAGTTAGTAGTTTATTCTCAATTTCAATTTGAATTTTTATATGTTGTATGCACCTATAGATTGAATTTTCACCTTGCACTGATTAAAACAAATTTTTGTAATAAAAATGAATTGTTTTTGTTTTATAAATACGCACGTAATATGGATTTCATTATTACTTTTTTTACACGATGTTTTTGGAAAATATTTAGAGTTTTTTCATCTTACACTATTTTTTAAAGTTGTGGAACATATCCCTAAATTTACCATACGTTGCACGTATTTTTTTATTCTAATTTTTTTGCACAGTTTTCTGCGGAACGTATTTACCATGTATAAAAAGAGTTGGGTATATATATATATATACCTTTGATATTTTCCAACAGACATTTCAAATTTACTGTATATTCGATATTTCCTTATTTTCTACTCAAATTCAATTCTTAATTCAAAGATTAATGGAGGTCCTAAATTATTGCCTCATCCCCATCGAAATCTTCCCTCAAAATATTCTCTACTCCCTTTTCGGATAACCCTATTCATGATGAATATTGCCCAACACTCCCCCCCTCCCCCCAGTGAATGCTTTTCTAAATGTCGCGTGCGCGCCTCTTTTCTACCCAGGGACGGAGAAAAGAGAGAGGAAAAAAAGGTGTGTATTCGCTTCACTTCCTCTCCGAACAACATCTTACGTGAATTAAAAATCCGAGCCGACCCCCTTCTCTACCCTTACCTTCTGAGGGAAGCTCGATCGTTCGAAGATTCACCGAAATATTCTTCGTGGGCGGAATGGGGGTAGGAGAGAATGGCTGATTCCTTTATTGCCGTGGTTCGTGCAGGAATGCGCGAAGGATCGGGGGGATGAAGTCCCCCTTATCTCGGCGAAGAACCACATTTTTGGCATTGTACGGGATCGTTTTTCTCTTCCGTATTATTGTCTTGCGGCTGGATTCAATCCTCGCGGTGCTTAAGCCTAAAATATGGTTCTCATAAGCCGATTATGGCAAGAGTTATATCGAAATGTGGAAATATTTCTTATTTTATCTTCGTAACTCCAGAGTGTTCTTTTTATAACCTTTTTCTAACGGCCGCTCATAGAGGGAAGATATTAAGGATTTCCATAAACATGCCATGGATTAGGATTTTATTGGAACCGAATATCGAACTGTAAGAACTGTTGCTAGAAATTTTTTGTGAATCGATTCCTGTCAAAATGTGCTCGAATATCCCTTTTTCAAACATTTATCCCGACTCCGTTGTAGGTTGAAAAGATGGCCAATCACGTATAGAGATTTGTGAATGGCTCATTTTTTTGATACGATGGGGTATCAAAAAGTTATGAGGGTCGTTCAATAAGTCCTTAGAAATGCGAAGAGACGGTGCTCGTAGCATTGAAAATGGTTTGTTTTTAATAAGCATTATGCCACACTTACTAAGTCTTTGTCTCAGCTACTCGTATTTGTGGACACGACGCCTTTCACACCTTAAAAATTCT
The DNA here is from genome assembly GCA_019974015.1 of Nephila pilipes. Lineage (NCBI taxonomy): Eukaryota > Metazoa > Arthropoda > Arachnida > Araneae > Nephilidae > Nephila > Nephila pilipes. Next base: position 197,469 of record BMAW01082248.1, on the reverse strand, counting down.
TCGTCATAACTTTTTGCGATCATCCTCGCCTTCTTTGGAAAATAATCACCAGAAGAATTTTTGCTTGATTTCACCCTTGTTTTGATTTTTGCTTGGTTTCCGGTGCATAATGATGAATCCATTTATCATCGATGGTCACAAAATGAGGTCGAGGCGACAGCAATTTAATTTTTATATGAAAGCAAATGGCTACCAAATCAATACTAAATTTTGAATCAATGTCACATTTGTCTTGATTCCATTTAACAGATAACAGAACCATTCGAAACAACAATGTCATCCGACGTCAAATACAAGAGCGTTTTTGAACCACCCTCGGACTAGGAAATAGCCGAGATATCTTGTTGTTTTTCGATGAGACATTAATAAACCAACCAACCAACCTAAAGATATGATCTACGCTGTGTAACTGACTCTATAATTTATTTGGACACAATTATGCTCTGTATTTTTATACATATTGTGCAGTTTAGTGTTATATTCTTGAATCAATAGATTCATGCTCCAATTGTTTCAGTGTCTAACAAACACTTCAACAAACGGTTTTTAGAGAAATTTCAATATTGCAATAGTCAAATTCTGCTTTTATATATCTACTAGCTTATACCCGCCCGCTTCGCTGGACAGACGATAATATAATATTTTGGAGCCTAGACGTAAGATATCAAGAAAATTTTCAATTTTTAAAACGTTAATGATAATTTAAATTTAAAATTTTAAGAAATTGATTGTCTGTAATAACGGCTATCCTCGACTTTCAAATATATGAGAAAAATAAAAATTTTAGTAAAAAGTCAACCCATATATATATAGTATGGATAAAATTCATCCCACCGTATACATGTTACACCTAGTATTGCCAAAGATGCAACCTTTTTTCAGAATATTCATCATGTGCTTGACTTTCAAATGAAATACACTCGCAATAGCATCGTGTCTATCATGAGATTTTTGTCCTTGCCTCAAGACATCTTTGATTTCTGACCATTTAGGATTGCATGTGAATGCAATATTAAAAAAATCGTGCAATCGAGACGTCCAAAATGTCTTACGTATGTCATAGAATCTTCAGTTCGTTCATGCATGTAGCGAGGTTCTCCAGTAAACGAAGATTGTCTTACGTGTGCGCTACTCCGTAAGAAGTCGCAATTTTAGTGTTTTTCAAAATCCCGCTAAGTATTGGAGCTGAACTACACTTTCACCAACCGTGGGATTCCAAACTGATTTATTTCTATCGCTAAATATGTACGTTTCCTATTTTCGACTTGCACAAAATTTCTCGTAAAGAGCCCCTTCGCCAAAATCTTGCAAATCCTCCATAAGCGCTTCAATATAAAATTATTTGGTATTTTTCCAATCCGCACGGGCAAATCTCCCCAAGTCAACTTAATTGGTGATAATACACAACATACATATAAAAAAAAATTCCGTTTGGCGTCGGTCATATCATTTTTGGCGATTAAGTCGCCAAAATCACATAACCGACGGATAAGAGTAGATTAACGGATGAAAATTACATTTTGGATAAGATTTCCGTAAAATCTGTCTTAATGAGCGTCTACATCGCAAAGTGAGTAACTATGCTAAATTTCAAGTCAATCGGTTGCATAGTCTTTGAGATCTCGTGATGAGTCAGTCAGTGGTATTTCGCTCATATACATATAGATTTATTATCTACCCAAGTGACTACAGTTTTAGTCATCTACAAAATGGTCACACGAGCACTTTTCAATACTTGCTTTTACCAGTTTTGAAATTAATTTTCAAAAATATGTCATAATAAACTTCTAAAGTTTTTTTTTTTATTGGATGGAAATAAAACATATATAAAGTTAATTTATTTTATGACAGCAATAATTATATTCAGCTTAAAATATATTCGATTTAATAACATATCGTTTGTTTTGATTTTAATTACATTTAAAATATTTTCAGTTTAATAATTTATCGTTTGCTTTTGTTTTGATAACATTTAGCATAAAATATATTCAATTTAATAATTTATTGTTTACATTAATTTTAATCTCTTAAAGAATATTACTAACTACTGCAATATTTTAGTCACCCAAGGTTTATTGTTTTAATCAATGAAAAAATGGTCGCCTGAACACATTTTTTTTGGAAAAGTGTTTCCTGAATCTATTTTCTGGTCAAAAGTAAATAAACAAACAAACAAAAAAATGTTAGTGAGTAAATGAATGTGTGTGAATCAATCCATCAATCAAATTTCTATTCCGTTGCCATATTATCGTTTGTTATAATTCTAATATTCAATTGAATAATTATTTTATAAAAGAAACCACCTTTGATGACAGTAAAATATAATCCATTTTCATCGAGTGGTTGTAAGGCGGTGAGAGTGGTTGTAAAACAAATAAGTCATTCAGACCTTTTTCTTTTTAACTGCAAAACTTTAATTTAAACATTAATGCAGCACGAAACACAACATTTAAGATAATACTTCAGATCTATAGAATTGTCAGACATGGCTAGTTCGTTCACCATTGTTCTCCTGTTCCTCGCTTTTCCCCTCACTCGACTCGTCTAGCGTTCAGTTCTTGCTCTCTGCTCGTCAAGTTGAGTTGTTCTTCGAATTCGCCTCGCGTTCTTCCTGCTCTGCTCGTCAAGTTGAGTTGTTTTTCAACTCCGAGTCAAGTTGAGCTGTTATTTTTTTCACTAATCTTTACTATGACTAAATCTGTTCTTCGTAAAAACTTTGCACGGAACAATTTTTATTTTTTTAGTTAAGTATTTAAATGGTCACCTGGTAAGCATTATGAGCTCTTAACTAAACTAGTAACGATAAAACACGTGACGGAATAGAGAACGAATGATGCCAGGTGGCATAAAAATTCCTGTATTGACGATTCTTTAGTTTATTATACAATAACAACAAACTTTAAAGTAATTATTTTCATGTTAATGGTGAAACAAGCGTAGGAAAAAAGAGTTGAAACTATAGTGGTGACAATTGCTTAAAATGTCCGCCAATTTCTTTGCGGCAAAGCTGATCTCATTTGCGCATATTTTGAGAAATGTGTTTCAAGATCCTGGGAGTGACTTGTATTCTTTGAATAATGGCAATTTTTAAATAATCTGCTGTTTGGAGATAATTTTCATGAACTTGGTTTTATATATATCCCCCCAGAACCCACTGAAAAAAACTTAAGGATGGCTCAGATCAGTGGACAAGGTGGCCAAAGATAATTTTGAGATGGGGCTTACCCCCCCCCCCCCCGAAACATGTCCTTAGTTTCATTATTCGAACCTCACCGTCTTCTTTGAACCAAAAACCTCGCTTCCTTCAGCAGAGCGTTCCCTGACTTTTTTTTGTGAGGGCAAGTAATGAATAAAATTCAGGAAATTATCCCCCCAAACAATAGACGATGTACAAACAGACACAAAGGATACAAGAAGTCATTCCCGGAAAATAGCGTACAATTTGAATACTTGCTGTACATGTAATTTTAAAAAATTTTCTACGTTACGTTAGAAGAGCTTTTCGCCCTCAGGGTCTTACCTTCTTCAGGTAAACGAGGGAAAACTTCGCCGGGGTACCCTAATGATCTTTTTCCTTTTTCATGGGGCTTGCAGCTTTTGGTAAACATGGGATACTCTAGCTACCCTTCTCTTTTTCCCACCCCTTTTCTTGTCAAACATTTTTTGCACTTTTTTCCTATTTTTTTAAAAAACTTTTTGATCACAGTTACTCCTTGTTTGGTGCAGCATAGCCATATCTGGGTCTTGCGCCATTAAACTTCCCTATCACTTACACACTAGAAGTACTTTTCACCAATAGAATGAAAACAAATGCTATAAAGTTCGCTGTTTCTTAAAACGTTTTTACGTATTTCACTTGGTGAGTGTGTCATCAAATTTTCGATCGTTAATTTAACCAACTTCCCATCAAGCTAGAGCTCTGAAACTTTGCGAATCGTTCTTACTCGCCTAACAATGCAATATTTAGACATTTGCGACAAGTTTTAACTAACATTTTCTTTAATAATGCAGTTTAGCCCAATCACTAGGCGCGATTTCAAAAATGGTCACCAAACTGGGCGATTCTTTTTGGCTGAACGAAAAGTCCATAAAACGGACCAGGGTAGCCACGTTTGGCAAAATACAGCCAAATAATTCTTGTCACCAAGGGTGGTTGGGTTAAACTGCATTACAACAATTTAATTTACCGGATGAATTAATTAATGCTAGTTAGTTTTAACGTTTTTATGTACTGCACTTGGTGTGTGTATCAGTGTGTCATCAAATTTTCTATCGTTAATTTAACCAACTTCCCATCAAGCTAGAGCTCTGAAATTTTGGGAACCGTTCTTACTTGCCTAACAATGCAATATTTAGATATTTGCGACTAGTTTTAACTAATATTTCAAAATTTTTTTTAATAAACTTTGCCACCATATAAAAACGTTGGTTTTTCTCTCGAATTATGTACAATAAATTTGCGAATCATCAGTACGGGAACTTTTAGTATTCCTGGTACTTTACAATCTGAAAAAAAATTGCTATAAAATTTCACATGACTTGCTTATAAACGCTTTGAAACATCATTCAACACATTTTTAGATCTCATTGGTAACTAATGTACTCATCATTCAACTCCATCGCTTCCTATTCGATCATTTTTAAAAGACTTTAATGACTCCAAAATCGTTTAATGTATCGGCAATAAGCAGGAAATGCTTCATACGTCTCATTCGCAAGTTGCAGCAATTTGTCAACAGAACGTGCTCTTACGAGGTGCTTTGCATTCAGCTCCAAAGCGTTGGGGCGTAATAAGAATAAATACTGCTTCAAATCGACTCCATTTACTCGAGAAAACTTTTTTAAAGTTTAATTGGCACTTTCAGAGAGAAACCTCTTTCGTTCTGTTAATCCCCGGGAAAACGAATTACGAAAAAGAGATAAGGAGGAGGAGGGAGGGAAAAAAAATTCGCTTAATTTTATGCATCATGCATTATTCTTACTTATATCGGTAACTGTGAAAAGGCACATTTGGCGTGATTTCTTCGAACTCATTACCGCCAAAGTCTTAAAGAGAAGGCTAAGATTACGGGATGTCGTTTAAGAAAGTAGATTGCACAGAGATGGAAGGAAGGAACTCTTTCCGAAGGATTTCAAAAACTCATTAAGGGCAAAATGAAGTTAAAATCCTCCCTTTCCCCCCATCCTTTTGAATATTTAGAACGATCCAGAAGTTGGCGCAAGCTGCTTCCTCTAATCCCCGAATCATCTATCTAATTTCCCTTTCTGGAAGGAAAAAGTGCGCCGCATTGCATATTCATCGCCAAGGGTCTACCTATCCGTCAAAACTGTGACAGGTTATCACTTTGCATTTGCATAATGATCTGTCTTCGAAGGAAAGGAGGGATGGAGAAGATCTTCCTTGAAGGTCATTAGGGGGGACGTAAGGAAGGCTTTAATTTTGATCTACCTCCCGTCTTTTGTCTCGGCGGGAAGGGTGGAATTATAAAGCGAGGTCCGCAGAGAGATTATCTGGAGCAAGGGAAGGTGCTTTGATTAAACGGTCCTAAACAGCGCCAAATGGCGGTTGTCTTTAGACTTTTGTTTGTTTTTTCCTCGCAAGAACTTAAGGATCCTTGGAACTTAAGGAAAGTGAATTGCCCATTCGGGGCAGTCGAGGTAATGAGTTTGTCTAAAGCCACTGCTTCTTAGTTCCTTAAAAGGCTATCATCCCAACGCCCGATGGGGTGGTTTTGATAAGCTAGCATTTTTCTCTTTTAAAAGAGAAAGAATGCTATCTCCTGATGAAGGAGCAAAAATTTTAAAATTTACTTTAATGATTCCTCTTTACCGAATATTTGAAAAATAACTCCTTTAGAGTCAAGCCGCTTAATAGTGTATTCGAAGAAGAATTATGGTATTCCAAAATTTATTCTGTTGATATGCTTTCTAGCATACTGTATTCAATATTGGGGAAAATAACATAACAATTGCTTGAAAACCATATTACCGATTGTTTCAATTTTTACATTTTATGATACGTAAGCACCAAACAAATCTACTACAAAAAGTATGAGCAACATTTTAATTCTAATAGATGCAAAGAAAATATTACGATCGTAAATACATGTTATTACGTGAATTTCTATCAGTTTTACATGAGCTTGATAACACATCAATCAATAACTCCCGAGACAAACATTGAAAACAACATTTTTTTTGCAAATTTTTTTTTTATTCATCAACATAACACCTTTTGTTAATCACCTTTTAGGGTGATACAATCGTTCCAACGCTTTTCCAAATTTTTTTTTTTTTTACAATTTTTTTTTTTTTTTTTTTTCGCAAGAAATCTTTTTTGTTGCGAGTAAATAGCGATAAACAGCTTTCTGAATCATCGACTCGTTGCTGTTTTTGTTCCATCGAAAGCAATCGCGGCACCCACTTGGAAAAAACCTTTTTCACGCTCAATTTTTCATGAAGGATAGTAAATACACTTCCATATGATATCTGTGTCATCTCAGCATCTCACGGAGCTTCACTTTACGATCTTTCATTATAATTTTTGTCACTTCACTCACATTTTCCGGTGTAACGGCTTCCACAGGTCTACCCGAGCGTTCCGCGTCATTTGTGTCGGTACGACCACGTTTAAACTCGGCAAACCACCGACAAATCGTTGCTTTTGATGGACAAGAGTCCGGGTAACATTTTTCAATCCATTGTTTCGCTTGCACGGTGTTTTTACCCATTAAAAAACAATGTTTTATCAGAACACGAAACTCGGTTTTTTCCATTTTTTAAACAAACTACAAAACGACTTTACTCCAACCTCGATAACTCAGCTGTTTCTGGTCCGATCGACTTAAAATTTTGACACGTTTCAAGCAAAGGTTCGTTCTCTAGAATGACTTGGTTACTGGTTTACTACGAGCGCCATCTCTGGGTTAGTCTCGGGAGTTATTGATCCATGTGTTAAATTGTGTATTTTCAATCCAGCATTGAACATTTTAAAATTACATCTTCGTGCAGAAAATTTATTTGTTGATGTTGAATTCATGTCCATGGGTAATGCTGATTGTATTATGATTGTTTATTAACGTCGGATTGAGAAGCAATACCAGGACTATTGGCGATGAGCCTTCTAATTTCGCACCAATGTCAAGTGACGAGGAAGGCACTCGAGATAGCACCTTACTCTTTAAACATCCACACCATACCAACGAGAGGAGACCTCGACAGATGTAGTACTCGGTGTTGCACTCGGCTTCAGGCCCGGTATACAGTAGATCTTAAGTGCCATCAGGGATCGAACCCACGATTCAAAGAAAACTTCACAGGCTGCGAGTCCGCGACCATGACCATCGAACTACCACGACCATAAGGATAATGCTGAGTGGACTGTCACGTAGAATGTAAGTCAAATAAAGAGTACGGAATTTAATCTCTACTCGAGATTTTCATTTATCAAAAGATTTCAAAATTATCAATTTTATAGGAATAATAAAAAATAGATTTTACTTCAAACAACAGACGTAAATAAGATTATAATATATCAAAGTCCTCCAAATTGCCACACAAATTAATACCTGTGTGTGGGGGGTACTGGATCAGGGTTGTCCCGGGACCCTGATCTGGATCTATATTCCGGGATATCTGCAATGGTGCTGCCACCTGTTAAGGCAAAAGTCGGACTTCTTCTGGAGCCTAGGAACCTCGCTTCTAATGAAGCCGCAATCCTTGCCATTGCAACGACTCTCTTCTGCAACAACGTTAGAAGTTAAAAGGCCTTACTCAACCAGCCAGAAGAGATATCTTTTCAGCCTTATTGGTAGGACCATCAACTTCGGACCCCTTGGTCCAGGGTTCGAAACAATGCTGCCGTATCAAGGTCATCAACTCTCTCCCCCTACTCGGGGTCGGAAAACCACTCGCCACCGAAGTGGTGACTTAGGACTTGGACATTAGATGGCAGCACAGCCTATACCTACTGATTGCATAAGACCCCGACGCAAAAAAATACTTGCCTCTGTACATTTAACTAAGACAAAAACGCACACAAATCGTGCGTTTTTGTCGACGAGACTCGCCTCTCAACACGAGGCAGCCGATGACTCAAAATGGAAATTGTCCCAAACAAAATTCAATTCAACAGGGAGGGAATGTATATCAATTGCAGTAATGGCTGACAAAATCGGGGAAAAAACCCCCTTCTGAACAAACCAAGCAATCAAAAAGTAATCTTCTGTACAATCTCTTCGTATCATCACGATGATACTGGAGGGGGAGTATGCAGCGACTGTCTTCTACAACAACGTAAGAAATTAAAAGGCTTTACTCAACCAGCCAGAAGAGGTATCTTTTCAGCCTGATTGGAAGGACCCCTTGGTCTAGGGTTCGAAACAACGCTGCCGCATCAAGGTCATCAACTCTCTCCCCTCCTCGAAGTCGGAAAAATAGCCATGACTCGCAATTTACGGGTTCAGAGACTTGGACAGTAATGATACTGTCCAGCCAAGTGATATAAGCGGCATCATATATAGACACAAAAAGAGGATGCACTACGCTTCAGTTCATGCTTCTTTGCATAAGTTCTGGAGAATAACTGTGGACTCGCAGGTGGATTTCCTCTGTCAACCGTGGTCGACTGCAACCTGTGGATCGAAGTCTAACGGCTCTTGCGCCATTACCAACAAACGAGTATCGCTAGTTTTAAAGGCCGGAAGGACAGTAGCTTGTAAACCAAGCTCTTTAGAGCCGAAGAGAAATTCTTACGGGAAAAAGTAAATGGGAGGAGTAATGCCAAATAAAAAAAGATTCAGTAAAATCTTTTGGTATTTTGTTCAGATGTCATTGGAGTATCTGCAATCAATATAGATTTTTGTATTGACCGGGGGGATTTTTATACCGTGACATCCCTCTTCGGTTCTTAGGCTCTGAGCAACAGGAGCTCAAACAGTGTTCAGTCAACAAATAATCAATTAACAAAATTAATTTTTTTTTCTCATTTCTATTGAACAGAAAAACTAGATTCGAGTCAAGTACAATACTCAAAATCTGGGTCTGAGTCAAATAGCAGTTTTACGACGATCACTCATCAATCTGTGCACTAATTTCCATGCACATTTTCGAATTGCCCTACACGCCCAATCTCTCTACCTGATTATGAACCATTCACAACACTTCTGTGTATATACACAAGTCACGGCTTATTCACTAGGCGAGGTTCTCTAATCAAATAACGCGATAAAGAAGCTCAATTGTTAATTGAAGGGGGAAGGGAGAGATAAACCGTTTCAATGCCCTTGTAGAGATATTTTGGTTTCTTGTTAATGTGGATGTTATTGATCTGGTCAATAAATAGGAATTTCTTCAGAGGTAGACTTAAAAAATCCGCACTTCGCCGCAGAGTTTGTATCGGTCAATGGGATAGTAGAAGTCTGACTCGCAAATTTCGTTTTTCCTTGGCTGGCAAATCTGCACATTCATTGCCATTTATGATGACACGTGCAGGAATCTATTGAAATTTATAATACAGGGATATTCAAAAAGATGCATCCGATTTCGAAATTCCATATTTTCAAAAATAAACAACACAGGAGGAAGTAAAACATGAATACAAAGGGAAAATATGGAAGTTTTATACTGTGTACAATAGATGGCTCTCGCGTGCTCTTCGTGTAGCTATTTCACGAAAGCTGTTTTAGAAGCTTTCATGGAGTTACCTCGCATTTTTATCGGTCTCAGAGGACCGGACGACTCGATATTACCCAGCCAGCATCTGAGTCACTTGATATGACCCCAGGCGATTTCTTCCTTTGGGGGTTTGTGAAAGATAAAGTGTGTGCGCCACCATTACCCACAAATTTAATTGAACTTAAATAACGGATATCTGTTGTTGTACAATCCATTACCCCTGATCCTTTATAACATGTTTGGCAGAAATTTACGTATCGAACTGACATACATATAAAAGAAGTTATATCAAATACTTGTGAAATACGCTTCCATAATAATTTCCCTCAGAATTCACGTATCATTCTGTGTTGTTTATTACTGAAAATATAGCATTCTGAAATGGGATGATTCATTTTAAATACCCCTTTTGTTCTTTATTGTAGAGACCTTTAAGTAAATCTCATACGGTATGAGTGGTGTTACTTACACTATTTTTAATTGCCTATAGAATAGAATTTGAGTCGGAAGAAATAACAAGTCTATCAGTTGAAGCTATGAACGAGTTCTATAGGTAAAAGGAGAGAGTCTCCTTCATTGCAACTAGTTTTCTAATTAACTTCGAGGCAATAGAACCGGTAATAACTTTCTCCGAAACTCTTTCTCCGTTAGGAAGAAATAAATAGAAACCAGCAATCATATAATGTGGTTTTTATCTGTGGAATCTTTGGTACGGTCAATTGTTATGTTTCCTTGTGAGTGTTCGTTTATTTGTGTTGAAATAAGTACGGTTGCACCCCATTAAATCGTGGTTCGTTAACTCACGATTCCTCTTAAATAACAGTTTTACTATGGCTCGCTTTTTATGATACTCAGAATTTTTATGACCTCAGGACTTATGCTGAAAAAGACTTTTACATCTTTTTTTCTTTTTTGTTTTATACAGCATGGGATGAAAATGCAGTAGAGTTCAAATTTGCAATAGCAAACTTATACTGCGAACCGGAACATTGAGAAATATCTGAAAGAAACAAGTGAAACGTTGCTGTCTCAACCAAAAAGGAGTAAAAAAAGAAGTACAGAGGTAGAGTAGGAATCTTTCCCGAAACCACAACTAAATTAAATTAACCAATAAAAGAGATGCAAGAAGGGAACCTTAAGAATAACCCGAAAAATAGACGAGCAGAGACGTGGGTCAGGAAGGGGAGCAAAAGAACAAAACCCGTCGCTAACATTAAAGAAGCGCGGCAATGAAGCGAGAAGTGAAAAGAAAATGACAAAAATCCAATCGAGCTGGGAGAATTTCAAAAAGAGACCGAAAAGCTGAAGACAAAGAGTTTTAAAGCGAGGTGACGATCGTAAAACCGGATAGCTATTAAAAAAAGGTGGTAAAGTAACGAGAACAAGACACGAAGTTAACAAAAAGAGCGGGGAAAGCCCATTCTTTGAATGTGTACGGCAAGAGAAGAGGCGAGGAAGGGCTTTCAACACCATAAAATCCTTACAATTACTGATACCTTCTGATAACAAATATCGGTTGAATTTTTCTCTCTACATACTGAAGGCTATACTGACACTTAACAACGCGTTTTGTAGGAATTTGCTTAACTTCCTGACATTATACGTGTAAATAAAGGAAGTTATACCCAACACTTGTAAAATAAACTTCCATATTTTTCCTTTGTATTCATTTATTACGTATCATTCTTCGTCGTTTACGTGTGAAAATATAGCATTTAATATAGGATGATTCATTTTGAAAAACCATGTACAATGTGTAATCACCAAATACCACATTCATTGAAGGACGATCTAGTATATAATGAGAAAGAACAAAATCACGATGTTAAATGACCGAAACATTTCTTTTCCCCTTGTTAAATGAATTTTTTTGGCCTCAGAGAGACGGGCAGAAAACCAATCGACTGAGAAGCAGCACCCCTTTCAGCACCAGCGATTGGGGGAAAAAGTTCGTCAGCAGTAAGTAGAGCCCCAATCCTGACGGACGGCTGCTCAATTAACGTAAGTGGGTCCTTAATCTCGCCAAAGGCCTCATTTCCATCACAAAGGACGCCCTTTTTCGTCGCCTCGGCGCAAGAAAAGAGGATTGCTGATGTAATCCCACGCAAGATTAGTTTTTATCAGAAAGACTTAGCTTTATAGGGTTCGTACATTAGGTCAAGGAAGGATATTTATGCCGCGATAATATTTCCCGCTGTATCATCCGAACTAATAATAAACTGAATGGAATGTTTGTTAAAGTCGCACTGAGAAGCAGCCCTATGACTATTGGCGACGGACTTCATCATTTTGAAGCTCGGTCAAATGTCGAGGACGACACTTGACCTGACATTCCGCTCTCCAAACTACCATCCCTCGACAGCGGGAGGACTTCGAGCCTTGACAGATTTAACGTGCCTCAGCACTGTTGCACGTCGGGTTTGGGGGCACCAGGACTCAAATCGAAGGAAACAAACCCGGCCGGGAGCTTAAGACCATCATCACTAGGATACCGCGGTCGTAACAAATTAGGAATCAAAAGAAAGAAAAATGCCATACTAAATCAAACGATATGACAAAAGAAAATAGTATAAAAGTCCTAAAAATTTAAGAGATATTTAAATAGGTTGAAAATCTGGATCACATAAACTCTTTTGAATGCAAGTTTGTACTAATAATTATTTTTAAAACAGCTTTTAATAAAGCAGATAAAAAGTACGCCCGATAAACCCAGTTATTCAAAATGATTCATCCAATTTCAAAAATCCATATTCTCTTAAATAAACGACACAGAATGATAAGTAATACATGAATGCAAAGGATAAATGTGGAAACCTTACATTGGGAACAATAGATGTCCCTAGTTTGTTCTTCGTTAACCAATTTTACGAAAGCTTTTTTAGGAGCTTTCTCGGAACTACCTCATAGTGGACCAGATGACTCGGGTGTTACACGGCTGGCAAACTAAGTCATCTGATATGGAATTCCCATGCGATTGCTTCCTTTGTGGGTTAGTGAAAGATATGCATCCCGATTTCCCACTAATTAATGTGAACTTAAGCATCGTATTGCTACCTCTACACCATCAGTTACCATTGAAACTTTACAACGTGTTTGGCTGGAATTTCATATCGAATTGTCATTATACTTGTAACTATAGGAAATAATATCGAGCAATTGAAAAGAAACCAGCCATATTTTCCTTTTGCATTCATATATTACTTATCATTACGTGTCTTTTACTTATGAAAAAAGTAGCATTTTGAAATCAGATGATTCATTTTGAATAGCCCTGTATAACTGATAAATACATTACAGCTTTCTTATCGTACTCAACAACGTTCTCCATAATCTTCTTGATAAGATAATTAAATTGACCGTGGTAGCTTTATTTTTGTAAGAATTAATTACAAAATAAATTCACTAAAATTTATATAAAATAAGTGAAGAAATAATGACTTTTATTATAAGGAAACCCCTGTTCAATAGTGTACTATTTATTTGTAAAAAATATAGAAACACATTTCTACGTGTAGTTTTTTTGATAAAAATCAATACGATTTTTATTTCTAAGATGAATAAATTCATACCTAATTAATTTGAAATGAATAGAGCAGGGACGGCTTATCATTAATCTATTCATATTTATGAGATATCATTAGATTAATCTTCAGATTATATATAACATCTGTTACATTTTATAAACACAAGTTTTGGATGAAGTTTTTTGAGTTGTTAAATAAAAATTGTTAATTACTGCTTCAAATAAAAATTGAAATCTTTATGGAACAAGTCTCTAGTATTAAACTTTCCTGTGCATCAAAATACACTCAATCGCATTTGAATAATTTTTTTTTCATATTTCCTTCTTTGGCGATTGATTTGTATCACGGGGGGTTTACAAGAGTATTCCAGGTTTGAAGAGCTAAAATTACAAAACTAAATAAGCCACACCCTTTTTGTACAAATTAAATTAACAATAAGACTAAGTTTGAAGTGTTTAAAAGAATACTTAAAGATCACAGTGGTCGAGTGGTTATGGTTACCAGCTTGAGGTCTGCACTGTTTCCATTAAAGACTAAAAGAGAGGCTGATGCACGATAAATCTGTCGAGACTCCATTTTCTGACTTTTGGCGTGGTGAGGAAGTTTAGAGAGCGGAAACCAGCGTTGTTTTTGTCGAGTTATGAACTCGAGTCCCATTGCCATTAAAGACTTGCCGTATAGCGGGGCTGAGGCACGTTAAACTTATCTCGACTCCATGTTCTCCCATTGATGCGGTGTGGAAGTTTGGAGAGGGATGTGCCAGTTCAGATGTCGCCTTCGTCACTTGAACAATACTCGAAATTACGAGATCTGTCACCAGTAGCCCTCGTGTTGCTTTTTATTGCGGCGTTAATCATCCAGCACTTACCACTACAAGAAACATGAAAGATATCAAGTGGTACGATACGGTGGGTTGATCGCAGACCTGTTGACGATCTTTCTTTCATCAGTAGTCCCCAAGAAACCCTCCTTTAACTCTCTGAAAGGTTAATGAAAACATAAAATCTTTTTATCCCGCCGCTGCTGACAAACATTGAGGAACGGTAAACGCGAATTAATGCAGCCTTTCAAACTGAAACACGAAAGTGCTGGAAAAAAGTGTGAGTTTTCCAGCATCGTCTGGCTGTCGTTCACATTTTTGGTGATGTTTAGAACGAGCATTAAATTTGCCTCAAAAGCTTGTAATTTCTTTAGTTTTATAACAGTGGTTTCGCAAAATTGGAATATTCTTTTATTACTACCTTTCTATTCACTGAGGCAAATTTTATAGAACAATGTATCAGCTTGATCGGACCTTTTTTGATGATTTTTATTGCCACCTATATACCACAGTAGCCGTGTGATAGTCGAAGTTTTTTTCCATCGAATTGTGAGTTCCAAACCTGATTCCACAAAAGTCCTAATTTATAGGGGGATGAGGCTCATTAAATCAGTTAAGGTTCGTCATCAGTCGGTGTTGAGATGTGGAAGTTTGGAGACGGGGTGCTAGCTTAGGTGTCGTTTCATCATGTTTCAAAATTATGAGACCCGCCTCAAATAGCCCACATGTTGCTTCATGGGACCACGTTATTAAAATAAATATATTCCTTTATAAGCAGCCAACCAACTTTAATTGCAAAATAAATGTTTATGTGAATATTGGGTATTAAAAAAATTTTTTTGTTGGATTTTTGTAATTTAAAAAAATGAAACAATAAATATTTTACGCGTATATTGATTCTCTCCTTCATGTATCTACTGCTCACAAAAAGACGCAGACAAAAACGAAATATAAATTTTTGACATATGTATGTGTGTCTATCACCCCCAAAAACTATCAATGCCCTATAAATTTAGTTTAGATCAGTGATCATCATCCAGAAGAAATTTTATTTTCTTGCATCTGGCAGCACTGCCTATAGAAGAACCTGCCGAATCACGGATTCACATGTACTTCTGAGAAGTTTTTTTTATGCTATGGAGGATGCTGAAGACACTTTGTTAGGGGATGTTGATGACGAAGAGGAAATCGATTCGTTTGGTACAGAATGGGACTCTTAGGACGGTTTTTTTCATCAACGAAGGCCGCGGTAGCCTATTGGTCTTGGTCGAGGTTGGCGGTTTTCGTTGAGTCGTGGTTTCGAGCCTTGATGCCACCAAAGACCTGCCGTGTAGCCGGAGTTTTCCCGTTGGCGTGGTGTGAAAGTTAGGAGAGGGGGTGTCAGCTCAAGTTTCATCCTCGATACTTGACCGAGGTTCAAAATGACGAGATCTGTCGCCAATAGCCCTAGCAATATTTTGTCAATAAATGCTGAGTGCGGGGGTGATTGTTTCCCGGGGTCCGGTTTGCAGCTCTAAACCCTTTGGGTGAGCTTTGTCCCCTTGGGTATTCTGCCAATAGCCCTCGTGTTGCTTCTAGTGAGGCGTTAATGAAACCAAACCAAACTAAACCAATTCTCATCAACGGAAATGAGGATGCATACTCTAAAGGCTATTTGCCTTTGAGAACTTCATAAGATTTTAAATACAGTTGTGAGTGATTTGCTTTTCTTTGCAAATGGTTTTAATTTATATAAATTTCAATTTCATTTTTTTTATATCTGTCCTATAAGTCGACACCGGATTTTGGGGTCCCTTTTTATGATTCAACTATCTTCTTATCTGCAGAAATATATGGTATTAGAGGATAGTCTTTTTTTAATTTTAAATTTTCGTCAAGAGCAATCGTGTTGATTGTGTATTCTTTATTCTCTCTTATCCTCCAGATAAATCAAAACAGTCTCTCAAAACAGCGACGAATAGAATGCTTTCCTTTTGTTCAATCTCACCAACTGACGAAAATATTCAAATTCTTTAAATAAGTCGCTCCAACCCTGACTTCCAAACGAATTCAGTGAATGAGAAAAACGGAGAACACTTTCGGGAAAACGTTGTTAAAAAAACAACAAAAAGACCCCCGTCCTCAAAACCACGCATTTCTGTATATTACAAAATCTCCTAATCAAAATAAGCATTCCCCCACTCAACCCTAAGCTTACTTCCAAGAGAATGAGCCGGCAACCCTTTTCGCTAAAAACTTCCTCTAATTCGTGAGTGGCATTCCACCCCCGGGGGTAACGGGACTTGTAGCGGGCGCTAATCCCATTGCATTGTGGGAGGGCTTTCCCAAATTGAAATTCATCGCGGAAGGGAAACTGATCGATTTCAATCATTGCCAATTTCACGGGCGACACGCAATCGAGGGGGGAAGGGTCTCTTTCCGAAGAGAAAAGAGACATCGAAGAAGTTTATGTTCTTTTGAGGGCAGCAGGAATGCTCGCTGCGGTTATGAGTATTGACATTCTGTGAGTTATTGTAGGAGACACCAAGAAAAAAAAACATGTACTATTGCTACAAAACTTCTACAATTCTTCAACTATTGCTACAAAGAAATAAAAGAAAAGAAAATGTTAAGATATTAGTTTGAGAAGTTGCTTTGGTTTCAGGAAATTTTGTCCGAATTTCATAGGACCCAAACATCCTGCTTTTGAAAGAATCGTTTAATAGGTTAATGTTTTAATTTCCCCATGAATTTCGTATTTACAACTTACTCTTTTCACTTAGGGTCCTTACAACAGATTCATAAAAATATCCTGCTTTTGAAATGCATCAGGAACTGATTTTGATCTGATTACATTCCTAATCTTGAAGGAAGTAAAAAAAAATTAAGTATAGTAGTAATAAAAAAATAATCATAATTTTAATTAATCACAATTTTTGTATAGTAGCAATAAAAAAAATCTTTGGTTTTAACCCTTCTGGGTGAACTGGTTCTGTGCGATTAATTATGAAAATATAGGAAAGGGGTAGCTTCTGTAGGTCCAAAAACCTAAAGCATTCGAGGATAAAAACTGACTCGTGTCCCATCTGTTTCGTAATTTTGAACCATGGACGGACGACGAGGTCGACACTTGAATTGTACCATATTCTTCACATCTACGATAATGTGAGGACTTTGTGTCCCGACACATTTAACCCGCAAGAAATTGGAATTAATAAACGAGTTGTTTCGCGAGCTTGAAAAACCTTCTAAAGAACAGGTAGGGCTGTAAAAAATGTTTGGTGGTGGTCAACCTAGGAAAACAATGGTGACTAAATAACCTATGTATCACACTGCATCCGAACAAAAATAGAAATCTGGAGACTTGTAGAACTGTAGTTACTTACGGTAACAGGATGATAGGTGTCACGGTTTACCAAACGACCTCATAAAGATGGTACATTCGTCCGCCATTCTGAACGCTGTATACCATTGACAAGTCCACCGGAGGCATCATTTACAGTGATGTTAAGAACAGAAAGACTAGATACCTCATTAAAGAGGACTCTTTCAACCGATGAGAGTCATTCCAATCTGACAAACTATTCTCGGGACCATTTGAGATGGAAAGAGGGAAGGACTCGCTTTCATCTCACAAAGAAAGAAACCATTAGAGAGGTATTTTGATGAACGGAAGGATAGTGTTCCCAATTTTCGACAGAGATTCAGTCACCGGAAATCGTTATTGTGAGAAAGTTATCCTCCCTCCCGAAATTCTTGTCCTGGTGTCATTGTTTTTTTATGGATGACAGTATACGAGCAAACTGGACTCATGCTGTTGAAGAACTGCTGGAAATTGAAGATATTCACAAATCGAATTGGCCTGGGTGCTCTACTGATTTAAATGCCTTTGAACATGTGTGATACTTTAGGGAGACGATTG
Organism: Nephila pilipes; assembly: GCA_019974015.1. NCBI lineage: Eukaryota > Metazoa > Arthropoda > Arachnida > Araneae > Nephilidae > Nephila > Nephila pilipes. The sequence goes on along the minus strand of BMAW01082248.1, from coordinate 179,549 downwards.
GCATCACAATTTTACCATCTTGAGAAAACCTGACGACTGAAACTGATGCTCCTTGAAGATTGAGATCTCTTATCCCAAAAACTGTAAGACAACCTAGTATTAAGCGCGGATAGACGGTGCAACGCAACCATTGTAATTAGTGGAGATCATATCCTTTGCTAAGGCTCTGATTTGTTGTTCAAACTCTAGGAAAGACGAGCAAACAGGATCGCACTGTGCGTGTCCTAGTAACATTTTTTGCTATAATAATTTCCTCAATTTTTTAAGTACTACATTGTGCTTCTGAAGAATGGTGGCTCTCCTTGAGCCGCTTGCTACATTCTCACCATGATCCCGCACGATCCACTTGCAGCTTCTCAAATTGACATGAGGCGACACATTATAACAAACCCTTTCTACACGCGCTGTTATGTAACTTGCGGGTATTCTTATGAAACAGTGGTAACGGTATTTATACCCGTGCAACCATCAGAAGAACACAGTAGAGGTGGAAAAAGTGTATTAGCCTTATTGATCTAATTGTTGTCCTCCGCAAACAGTTCAGCTTAATTTCCCTTCTGAATTTGGATTCTCTTCTCTCCATCAACGGCCCAGTCATACCGAGTTCATACTGGAGTAGTAGAAGACATCTTGCATAACAACAGATTCATAATTCTTGCTACGCTACTTACATAGTTCTCTGAAGTCGTTTCCTGGAATCTAGATTCTTACTTGCATTAATGTCTATGACATTACTCGTCATTTCTTCATCACTATGTTCCTTACTAGCTTGACTTAATGATACAAGTTGTATCTCTTTCAATTATCCATTAGCTATTGATTTTGTAAGTATTTGAATTAACTTCATTACTGTTCTATCTGAAAGAGCGATATTCTCATGCACAATACTAGCTCAAATGATAAATAAGTACCTATATTTTAAATATTAAATTATCCTCGACCATTTGCAACCTTCATATCTGAATCATGTGAAATATGGTATATGTGCTTACGCATCTAATTACCACTTCAGTAGTAAGAATTTCGTGTCTCCCGGATGAATTTTTGCGAAATGATGGCCGAAATCAGAAAAAATGCTACCGGTATTGCTAATCAAACCATCACATTTTGGTGAATTACAGTATAAAAAGATATGGTAACAAAACAACATTCAGAAAATCAATCCAGAAAAAAAGAAGGTAAATATAGAAATCATCTTCAATTTAACTGCAAACAGCCAAATTACTCATAAATAAACATCTAAAATGTTATAACACCAATTAAAAGTGTAAATAAAAAGAGAAATGTTCATTAAACCAAAAATTAATCAAAAAAGTAAGACTACAAAAACAAATGCAGAAAGAAATTAATTGTCTAATCCTGTAAAAAACTTATTAATTGATTTAAATCAAACCATATTTGTAAATTTATATATATATATATATATATATATATATATATATATATATATATATATGTATGATTTTCTAGCTAATTGTATTTTAAATTAAATTGTAAAATTAGTTCCTCATTTGCTTGACAGATGACACCACAAGTTGGCATTATGAGTGAGCTCACGCAGCGCCTTCTTTCTTAGAACAAAACCATGGAGCGCTCTTCTCTCGTCAGCTCTCCAACATCGTCAGCGCTCTTGCCTCAGCAGCTCTAGTTCACAGGCTTGCTCTCCCTTCTCTTCCTGATCTCTGATATAACTGATCGAAATGTTCTACTCCGAACGCCAAAGCGCGTTCCAATGCCCATCGATATTATGTTATAAAGATAGGTTGCCATCTACCTTTGTCGAAGAGCTAGTTTCTTAAATCAAAATAATCTGTAAATAGTTTTGTAAATACTATTTCTTCATCTCCCTTTCTAATAAACGAAATAATTCTATATATTGCTCATCCTTGGAATGGTACATATATTAAAGTTATGGAACTTGGAAATAAGATTACCCCTCTTGACACCTATCCACCGCTTAATTGTAACTAAATTGGGGCATGAGTAGATAACATCTACACACACACACATACACACACATTTATAAAAAACCTTTACACAGGATATGTTGAAATTATATCAGTTATTTTAAAAATTAATAGGTAAATTCAGTAATTTGACATTCTTCAGTAAACTATTATATATTAGATTTCTAAAAGAATTTAAACTTAAATTACTATCAAAATACGGCATTTTATTAAAATGGAAACAGTATTTATATCTTTTGTCATAAATATTACTAATAATCCAATTATTAACAGTATTTATATTAACATCTAAGAAATCTTTTTTATGAGAATTTGCATTAGTTTAGTCAGATTTAATTATGAAGGACAAATCAGGTATAGTATTTTTTTTTATTGGAATTAATTTGAAAAACAAAAAGTTCCTCAACATATCAAAATAATTTGAAATTGTTATCTGTAAATTTATATTCAAAGAAATATAGATAAATATTACCCAAAATCTATTACCAGCTGGACACCTTGAGGTATAGCTTCTATTTGTTTCAAAATTTTTATCATAATAAGTAACATGCTTTTCTTTTTGTACAATATTGATATTAAATTAAAAATTTTCATAAGATATAAATAAAATTTTTTTAATTCTTTTTAATAAACCAAAATAACCTTCATTAAAGCATCTAAATCTATAGAATCAAACAAATCTTTTCAAAGTCATAATTGTGAATATAGTAAATTTCTTTATCTTTTATATTGTTAGTAATTTTATATCTATTTTTAATAATAGTAATGTAATCAAAACTATCAAAGTGTTTTTAAAATTTTTCCCTTGCTATAGCAATGTAAGTCTTTGAACTATTAGTCACAGTTTTAAATAGGAATTTCGTAAAATTTAGACGAAAGTGAGGAAGTTTTATTAAATTCAAAGTATAACCTACTTTTTTATACATACGGATAAACAGGGGAATAAGAAGTCATGGCTGTAAGAAGAACGCCATTTTTGAATAAAGTCTGTATATTTCTTTTCATGAGAGAGAGGATTGCGTGGTGAAAATGGAGAATGCCAGAGACGTAGCTTCTTCATTTAGGCTACAGCAGAAGAGAGGGAATTTTACTTTGCTTTGAATTTATACGAACGTATTTTCTTCAGATCATGTAGTAATAATGTGGTATTGCACGAAGGGATCTAGAAGGACTTCTGCTGGAGATGAACAGTCTAGTAAGGATTATTACTACAGATCTGCGACTCTGGGAAAAGTTGATTTGGTAGATTTTACGAGCGTGTGATTGCATAAACTAAAGGACAAATTGAGAATTATATCAGAAAAAAAAAAGAATGAACTCTTCAATGCGAGTTAAAAAATAGGAATATATATATATATATATATATACACCCAATTTGTTTTACACGGTAGATACATTCCTTACAAAACCGTGCAAAAGAACATCGTGTAAAAAATACAAGTGACATATGGTAAATTTGGGGATATATTTCCCAACTAAAAAACCATGCAAGATGAAAAAAACTCTAAATATTTTCCCAAAAAACCGTGCAAAAAAGGTATTAATATAATCCATACTACATATTTATAAAAAAAAAAAACATATCATTTTTATTACAAAAAAAATTAAAATTAGTAAACAGTGAAAACTCAGTTTATATAGGTACACACAATATATAAAAAATGAAATAGAAATTAGGAATAAAAATACTAACAAAACCACTCATTGCTATTTGATAACAAGCGTGCATGTTTATTACGAACTGGATTAAAAATGCAGTCATTTGTTGATGTGTCAGATATGTCTAGCACAACTATCGGCTTTGGTTCAAATGAAGAGTTTCTTTCGTTATTAACGACCTTTGATGTTGTTACAAAGTCTATTATTAGAGGTTCTTTATTTATGGTTTCTGAAGGTTCCTTATATATTGCTTGATATCCTGCTACACAAGACTTAAGATTGCGCTGAAATTTTAAAGGACGCTCTATATCAGGATCAGGAGTTAGAAAATGTTGTTCCATACTCTTAGCAAATTTCCAGCATTAATTAAATCAGCTATAAATAGCTTAACTTCATCTTCGTCTTCGTCATTATCGACTTCTTTATTATTTAATAGAATTAAAGATACGTGCTTATAATTTAACAAATAAACTTTTCGCGCGCGTTTCTTCTTCCCTTACCAAATTTAGCGAATTTTGTTGGCTGTAGTCACCCCTTTTTACTAGTGTAAGCCGAGTTTCTAGGAGAATGGCTGAAAAATGAAATGCCGTGTTCAAGTTGCACAACGAAATAAAGAAAAAAAGAGATTATTAAATTCGACTACTCCATGTAACTCTAGAATACAATATAAACAAGCCATGAAGTAGACCAAGTCACCCACACATATGTGGGCATAAAACGTCCGTCTTCTGATTACACTGTCAAAATTAGAATTAAAAAAAAAACTTGGATTCGTACTAGAACAAAAAAATTATGTAAAAAAGAATATTGATGAACCGTGTTATTTCAAAATAGTGTAAAAAAAAAAGTTGGATATATATATATGTAACATTATCCCTGTCGACTTTTGTAATGTAACATAATATCAAATAACAGTCGAGGCATATTGAATTTTCACTTTTATTTAAAGCTGTGAGAGAGAGACAATTTTCATTAGGTAGTTGGTTACATCATTAAACAGCAAGTAAGGGTGGGAAGAGCAGAACAGGTGTATGAAAGAGAGCGTTTTTCGTTGTGTTTTTGGTTATATACTAGGGAAAATTCCCATCAAACGTCAGAAGCACGTGGTATGAATAAGGGGATTCCAGGGGAATATAATAGATAGGGAATTAAAAAGGGATTGTTTTTGGCAGATTTATAATTAGTTTAAGCAGAATTAATCCTTTTCAAGAGAGCGTGATGTAATAAATTATAGGACACTTTGGAAGGGGATCAGGAAATAAGAATGAACTCTTTACTTTTGTATTAGGGAATGAGATAGAATAGAAAGTTAAGTTATTATTTAGGGTAATTATTGAATTAAAAGTTAAATCATTACATATATATATATATATATATATTACCCAACGTTATGACGTTATTGTAATCTAACATCCAGTTTAAAACTGAATCAATACGAGTATTGAACGAAAGAATATCTCAACCATTCATCTCTCTCCCTATTTTACTTAAATTATATTTAAAAGCTCTTTCCAAATACTTATCTCCATTTTTCACGAAGCATTTATTCGAATTTTTAAATTTAAAGCTTGTAGAAACAAGTCCAATTATCACGCTGCAACTCCAGCCATCTCCGAAACGCAATTATTTTCACGATCAATACCTCCCTAGTTAACCACACATAAATAGACCTAGTTAAAATAATTCAGGATCATAGGTTGAGCTACGAGGCTCATAATTAACAACTGCCCTCGTCCATTTTCATGTCTTTATAATAAAAATACCATCTCGTTAATCATCACTCTTCCATCTGCTTATTGGAGGAGCAACATGCCCAAATTACCATAACTATTTCGTCCAAATAAATCTTTCTCTCGGAAAATCTCTTAAAGAGTGGGAGAGAGAATAAACTAGTGCGATTAATCAAATCCCGGCAGTCCCTTGTTGCGTTGCCATTTTTCATTTTTCATTACGGCAGAGCGCGCTCAAACTTCTCATTTTTCTGCCCGAAATGCGATTTGCTGCTTGGGGGGAGCGAGTCCAGACGTCTGCCGAGTACAGACAAAAGCATCTTATTCAGATTTCCTAAAAATTTATTTCGGTGCAGAGCTTTAGAATCTTTTCCATAATCACTCCATTGTTCTTTGGTGTGGGGCCTCTCCAAGTGAATCAGAATAAGTCAGTGCTGAATCGGCTTTGGGAGGGCGGGAAAGATTTCTTAAAAATCTGAATAAATGTTAATATTTCTGGTTCTTTAGCATTTTTCTAATACAGACGAACTTCCATTATTCGAAATTTTGAATGGTTCAAATTTTTTACACAGTTCCCTGAAATCTGAATTAAAGGAACAGAAAATAATTGTGGGTAATTCGAATTTTTCGGGTGATTACTCTTCGATCAGAATGCTTTGAATCTAGTGCAGCTGAAGCTATTGTACATGTCAGAAATGTGCTAAATGGAAGAAATAATAGGTTCCAGCGTATTAATTGCTGTCTGGAATAGGCTCTTATATTCTATTACCTTCAAATTACATGTTCCAATACCTTATTACTTACAGAATATATGTTTCTGTATCCACTTAATTTCTGAATATGTGTTCATATATGCCACTACTCTTTTAATACGCTGTATATTATCATATTATTTTTGAAATATATTCTACTAAATTAATTTTGGTTTATTTTCCGATACCTCTTTAGTTCTGTGTTATTTTGCATTAATGGAATACTTTTATAATAAGATTTTTTTTTTTGTGGAAGAAAGTTACAAATTTAAATTACTCAAGATTCGTCAAAAAGTTGTGAGATCAGCGTCATAAGAAGTGACTAAATTAATAGGTTTAAGTATGGAATATATTATTGATATATGGAATATATAATAGGTTCCAAACACGTAACACTATTACTTTACCTATTACGTGAAGTAACGTATACATGATTTTCGACGGATTCGCTTTTTTCATCACTCGATATGTTGGAATAATTTGTAATGACTCAAAGACCGCAATCAAAGAGGCAAGTTGTGACCGCGGTAGCCTAGTGGTCATGGTCGTGGACTCGCGGCTGGCAGTTTTCTTCGAATCTTGGGCTCGTAACTTGATGCCACTGAGGACCAACGGTGAAATGGGGTTGCTGTAAAATACATTTGATTGAAGTCCCAAATCCTTTAGTGGGCGTGGTATAAAAGTGTTGAGAGGATGTGCAAGCTCAAGTGTCGTCTTCGTCACTTGATCGAGGTTATTGATACAAGGTCCGTCGCCAATACTCTCGTGTTGATAAAACCCGCGTCGTTAATAAAACCGATCAATCGAAGAGGCAAGTAAAAACTCGTGCTTTTTTTTAAGACATTGTAATTTGTTAACTCACGTTGTAAATATACTTCAATTAACTGAAAAAAATTATATATTCATATATTGTGACATACATGTAATTTGAAGAATAAAGCTTGTATGCTAATTCTTTGATCTGGAGTTATCTATTTTTAAATTTAATTAGTCTCTTTAGGTAAACGTATGTAATTCGAATTTTTTTCTGAGTTTTGAATTATCCAGTTTTAATCTAATCGTTCTCTATAAAAGTATTCTGTATTTCATTTTGTGAATTTTTTTTTATTTGAATAGGGCTCAGTTCAAGTTCACTTTAATATAACTTGAATAGATTTATATAGAGAAACAGGGGTACTTGCCTTTCTTTTCTCCTGAGCAGACAGTGAAAGTCTTTTTGGATAAATGAGCCTATTTTATGTCAATTTTAAACGATCTTCATATATTTTAAATTAAAAGCATTAGAAGTAACAATTCACCATTTAAGTACTGTATATTTGCAAATCTGTTCATTCAAAGAAAATCACGTTCATAAATATAAGTAATTATGTATAGGCAATTAATAATAGAGGTATTTTCATTTTTATGTCATCCACTAAACTTCAGAGATATGTTGCATTAAATGAACTCCATTCATAACTTTAAATATTTTCAGAGTACATAGAATCATAACATTCTATAAACTGAACGCAATTATTTCAAAAATTAGATTTAATACAATAAATTTTTTTTTTAAAATTTTATGATTCAAATTTGCTTTTAATCTTTATCCAAATGATGTGACGTTCCTAAACTTTTTGAATGTTTATTAGAAAAAATTATGTTCACTGTATAGAAAACAGCATCATTTCATAATGTAGACAATATTTCAACAAGGTAGACAGTAAATTTTCAAAAAATTGTTCCAGAACCTCTCCTTCCTTCCCCCCCCCCAAAAAAAAAACCCATTTGGGGGGGGGGGGAGCACACACAGATATTTTTTTCAATGATGTAGCACATTTGTGAACAATTTTAGAAACCTTATATTTATCCAATTATCATACATAATACATCTATAGGAAAAGCTACTTTTAAATATTAAAATTTTAAAAATACAAATTTTGAAGCATTTACCCTTACTGAAGGGCTTTAATATTGTGGTTAGAAGAAAGTTACAGTATCAGGATTTGATGTCAATGCTAATAGCTTTTTCATGTGAAATACTGAAAAACGTTTCATATCTAATTTATCTCACTTTGGTATAGTGTAGGAATTTTTAGATGAATTGAAACAAAGTAGCCATGAAAATCTTTAGTGTGTTCACTGCAAAAAAGTATAAAACTTGTACTACACTTCCAATTAATCTCTACATCTTTTCAATGTGCACTTTTAAAGTATTAGAAAATATTTTATTACAGTACATTTAAAATATTTAAAATGTTTTATATTATATGTTTGAAATCGCAATGATTTTGAGAAGGCTAGAATCTGAGTGTTTTTGTTACTTTTGAAAATTTTTGAATTAGTATCACTTATTAAAGGCAATTTTTTTTTATCATGTTTACGTTTTATAGTTAGATGTATGAGCCAATGTAACTGATTATAAATTTTAAACAATAAGGTTTTACGTACCATTTATACCTGTTATTGACAATCGAATTAGAAATAAAAGTTTAAGAACACATTTTTAAATAAGATAAGACTAATAAAAAGAATATGCTTTAAATAAAGATCAAATTGCTTATGAGGAAATTTATACATTATTATATAGCGGGAATTCAATTGTTTTTTTTTTAACGGCTAGTAAAAAAAATCAATGATATTGTTTTTAAACAAAACGCACAAATTGTCTTTAATAATACTTAATTGTAGAATGTAATAAAATTTTCAGTTAAATAGTAATTTAAAAATTAATTTTCATTTGTTGATTTCCAGGCATTTATTAAAACCTAAATTATCTTATTTAAAATTCTTTTAAAAATTTGAATTTTTCAAAAAAAAAAAAAAAAAAAAAAAAAAAGTTAATGCTCTAACTATTTTAAAAGAATTTTAGAATAACAAATATTTTTTGGTTTCATATGCAAATGAATTTCTGGTTTGTTTTTCTTAAATGACAATAAACTTTTATTTTTGTACAAGAAAAATTCAACGTGAATCTTTTTTTAATACCTCTTATCTCTAGTAACAATAGAAATGATTAAAATTCTTTCGCTGACGTGTCTGAGTTAGCAGCAAAAATTTTACTTAACAGTCAGAAACTACTTCCCGCTTTTTTCCATTCATTAATAGTTAAGTTTCCCAAACTTTTAAATCCTTTAAATATTCTTCACTTTAAACATAAGAAGGGTAAAAAAAAAAAAAAAAAAAAAGAATCGACTCACAAAAGCGAGTTCTTCATAAACGCAAAACTTCATTTATGGCGACATGTTTGGAACGGAAACATTTTTTTCCCCTCAAAAAGAATCCGCTGATTTATTTTGCCGCCTTTTGTCTCACGTGACTCCTTTGTTTTCTTTCCCCCTCCCATTCCCCCTTTTTTACATTTCCACTTTCTCCCGGCGAAAGAATGGCCCTCGGCTATATTTCAGTCGCAGAGATGAAAGTGGCAAAACTATTGTTGTTGTTGATGAATATTCCGTTTTCTATTCACTTCGAGTGTTTTCACTCCTTCTTTTACTGCAGTCTCTTTTTTTTCTTCAGCTTCCTTTTCTCGGCCGCTTGGCACCGACTTCCTGCAAAAGAGGCCGTCTGCATATTGTGAGTCGGCGAAACAACAGTTCCTTAAAGTCATCGCGTTTCTTTTTATCTTAGTCCAAATATTTCTCGTACTGTCTGAATTTTCCGGGAAGAAGAATTTTTTTTAAGTGAAGCATTTTTGCAAAGACTCGGTTATTTGAAAAGAAATTTTCTCCGAATTAAATTTTCTCGACTGAAGCTAATCATTTCTTCACTTTTTAATTTTGTTTCAAATATAATTCATGGGATTCGTTTTCATGGAATTGACACTGTTCCTATATTGAAGATATGTGAATTTTTAGCTGATGCATTAGATATAGTGGGAACTTGTACATAAATCTTGAAAGTGGCTCTCGTAGCAACGAACTATATGCTTATGAAATATTGTTTTTTTTGTGTCAGTTTAGCCTATTTTCTGTTTTGGGGTCTCTTTTTACATTCCTACTATTTGTTCATACTCTCCCTCTATATATCTTGTTCAAATTTTCAATCGTTAATAAAATACTTTTTATTCATCCACTCAAGCTCAAATACATTTTTTTAAACGTGTAGTGGATGACACTCGATGTTAATACAGTTTTTTCAAATATTAATTCATTTAATTAAATTTAATTGGTGAAAATGCAATTCAGCCCAACCACTTGGCGTGATTTCGAAAACTGCCAAACTTGGCAATTTTTTTTTGAGGTTGAAGATTAAGTCTACGAAGCGGACCAGGGTAGCCACATTTGGCAAAATACCGCCAAATAATTCTTGTCTCCAAGGCTGGTTGAGCTAAACTGCATTCCAACCACTTAATTTACCGGATGAATTATAAAAAAAAAAAAAGCCAACGCTTCTACAATGTCATTTGTCTTGCAGTGGCAAAGTTGGTGCAGAGTCGGCGTAGAATCTTCATACCTTCGGGTGGAAGCATAAAATATTTTTATTTGATTTTCAAATAATTAATTTTAGTTTTATATGGGAGAAAAAAAATTCTCTTATATAAGATATTTAGCGGGATATAAATTTAGGAATAAATATCGTCAGTGACGGAGCGTGTAGATTGCTGGAAATTTTTTTTCTCCCACTTAATATTGTGATTCTGTCATATGTCTATACATATTTATATTAATTGTAATTATTTAATAAAAAGTAACTAAAATAAAAATTTTCTTTATTGACTTAAGTAGGAATTAGCTTTAAAACTTTTTTTATATATATATTACTTGTTTAAACATGTTCTAACAAGTTGTTTTGAGAAAATAGCGTCAACAAAAATACGTAGATATAAAATAATAATAATAATAATAAAAAAAAACATGATGTTAGGTTCAGAAGATTGACATTTTTATACTCGTACATTATGGTTATAATAATTGCATTTAGTTTGCTGAAAGTATGCTTGCATTGCTGAGATGTATGGAATTTAATATTTTTTTTGTCTGCTTTTATTTTAATATCGAAACAGTATAGAATTGCCTACTTCGTTGATTTATCGATAGCTCTTATTTCAATATTTAATTTAACAATACATTTTTACGGTGGTCTGTTTTTATTCTTTCTGTTGTTAACGAAGGCAACGTTTTTGTACTTTAGAGTGTTTTGCTTCCGTAAATAAAAAAGTCATTAGGAATTTGAAGAAGATATTTTTGTTTCTTAATAGTCATTGCTTCTATGGAGCCTGAGGCTCGTAAGTACGCTTACATTACGCTAATCAATATTAAGTTTGTTTAACTTGTGATATGGAGTAGAAGGATTTGGTTACCTCATATGAATGGATCAAAATTTTCATCGTCGAATGAGCTCTCTACCTAATGTGAAGCTTTATACAACCCGATTAAATCTTTAAGCAATTAGCATATGTTAAAGTGAAATTAGAAAGCTCAATTTTGATCTTTCTTTTTGTATGCTATTTGTGTACCATTATTTTTTATTTAAAAATAAGAATTTCTGTTTATATATATATATATATATATATAAATTATATATATATATATATATATATATATATAATTTTTTTTTACTATGAAATCTCTAGGATAGTATTTTCTGAGTTTCATGATTTCTCTTTGTTGTATAATTAATTAATAACTCACAGTGTAATATTATGAATTTTGAATTAAGATCATCATTCGTTTAATATGAATAATATTGAAAAAAAAATTTTCTTTCATTTATAAGCTTTGGATTTCAGTTTTGATAAATTAATTTCTAGAGGTTTTTTGAAACCATCATTTATAAAATGTATTTGTTTAATACATATTTATAATGATTGAAACAGAAAACCAAAAGTAATTCTACTATATTGGTTTAATTATTATTATTATTTTAAATTATTTGAAATAATTTCAAAGCCCATTTTTGGAAAACTTTTAAGTCCATTTCAGGACTCTTCTATCCTGAACATTAGATTAAATTATAATTTAGTTTTCATTTTATATCAATTGTTCACAATTGAAAATTCTATAGGAATACTGAGGAGGATTGATAATTTACTACTTCGAAATGCTACTTTGAATTTATAAATAAAAACAGGTTTTTCTCGTGTATTTTCCTTTAATTAACCCTTGAGAACTTTTACATGATATTTTATTGTTTGAGAACTTCTCGCAATAAAGGCACTTATTGCAAGAGGTTCTCGAATAATAAAGGAACTGGGGCTTATGTAAATGAGTATAGAAATATTGAAGTACTATGAATGAGAGATTGAGATAAGATAACATTTTATGAACTACGATGTGAGTTTAATATGAAGTTAGAAGTAAGATTGAGATATTGGAGGAAATGTCAAAGAAGATAAAAAATCGCTTTATCTGAAAAGAAGGATGAGATAATTTGATGTTAAATTGGAATAATTTCCAGTGAACAAACATATAGTAGGATCCAGCCTAGAAGTTTGGTGCAGACTCGGATCCGATAAAATTGCATCATGTAAGAAACTATTTTTTTTTATTACTATCTTCAAGTTCGGATGCGTGTTGAGAGGGATCCGATGCACAGATGTAGTTGTATTCAAAGATTCGAATAAAACCAGACAAACTTTTTTCTCTGTCTGACTTTATGTTCGTTTGTTTATTTTTAAGAGATTGAACAGTAAATGACATAGATACGGAGCATATCATGACCACAGCGACCGTATTTAATGTTAAATATCTTTTTTCTAATTTTTAGTACAGTTGCTATTTGTTACTTAATTTAGATACTATATTTCTAGTCATGGTCTTCAATATCACTTTAAATTTATACACTTTAAATCTGTACCAATTGAGGATAAATAACAATTTCATCTCGAACCATTCTTGAAAAAGAGAACGATATCTATGCCCCGGAATCTTCTTTTTCAATCTCCTACAGTGTCTTAATGAGGAATCTGACAAATTTAGCCTGCTCATCATCCGCCCATTAGCAGAGGAGCAGGAGGCTAAATTTGTCAGATTTTAGATTGCCGCACATTTTTGAAATTGACTTCTAAGCCCTTTGCTCATCAATTATGAAAGTGACGTTTGTATCGTTGGTTTGTTGTTCTTCTACGTAACTACGTAAAGAACATTTTGTCATCTTATAACAGTGTTCTTGCGCGCATTTCCCATAAACTAACACTTTAGGCTTTCATATGACGTTAACTGATTTGAAAACCTCTTTTTACAAATTTTATTTAATTTACTATGTTCATATTATTACAAACTCGAGATAACGCTTCCCTCAAATGGTTGTCTTTTGAAGAGAAATAGACATTTACATAGTTCATTAGACAGCCAAGAAAAGTTTAAGCTACGACCCCTTTTCCTTGGCTACGGATTTGATGACTTGGTAAAAAACTTGGCAATTTTGGAGACAGAAAGATTCTTTAGAAAGTGCTGGAACTTAGTTGATATCTCCACTGGGGAGAAAGTTCTGACTTTTCCTGAATTTCCCCTGTGACATCACATTAGGCCGGAGCGCGTATTAATAGCTAAGATTGGCGAAGCAGGCGGAGATCCATCGGAAAATCTACTGGAAGCTGTCAGCACTTGGTAATGGATATGTAGCGTATCCGAGTGAATTTGCAGAGAAGTAGTGTTTATTTGTCAGGAACAGTTGAAACCTACCCTAAAAGTGCAGAGTATTATTTTAGATACCTGTCCTTAGTGCGTATTAGTAAGCTTAAAATTTTGCTGGTGCAACTGTGACTGCCATTACAAGTGCTGTTTTTATTTCTGCATCTGTGTTGCTAATGTGATCAAGTGACGGGTTTTTCTATTTATGTTGTTACTAACTATGCAAGCTCTGAGACTCGTGTGTCATCCTGAACATTTGTGAATAAAGCGTCATTTATCGTTATCTTCCGTATTGGATTGATTTCACTCATTATACACCCAGAAATTTTGTTATAATATGTATGTACATATGTCTTTCCGTTTCAAAATATGTACTCAATTTTCATCCTATCGAAATTAAATTTTTCTTATATGTATAACTGCATGACAATACAGTACTATGGTATGCTCAAGCAGTCATAGATTTGGAGGGGAAGGGAATGCACTTTGTAATCATATTTTAACCCACTTTCTATCATTAAGTAATACAATACAATGATATACTTAAGTAGCGAGGAAACTCGAATGGAAGGAGCCCTTACCTTGCACCAGAGAACAGAGTTGAAATTTTGCCACACGTAAGAGCTCACGTGACTGTTTTCTTTAGTCTTAAATTTCTAGATGAAAAAGCAGTAAATAAAAAAGTCAAGCTTTTAAATTAAAAGATATGAAACTAAATACCTTTTAGTGTAATAGCTTGAAGTTTTTTTATGGCTTTATTTCAAGCGGACATTAAAAAGAAAGATATTAGTGAAGGAAAAGTGAACGGTAATATAATTATTGTTTTTCAGCGACTTTACTCGAAATATGTTTTTCAGTTAAATATTTTAAAAATTTCTGAAATGGTAGGACATCAATGTAATGTAATTTACTCAGGGTTATCGTGAAATTTTATTTGTTATTAAGATATAACCGAGATGACTGGATAAAATGTATTCTGCATATTACTTTACTTTTATGTACCTAATGTCTTAAATTACAACCATCTATACTGATTTGTTCGGTTTCAGGAGGCCGTAGAGTGAAGTCACCCGCCATACGGAGTAGAAAGAAAGAAATCTGCCGAATTCCACAAGGACGAAAGATCAAGAAACTCTGAACGAAATGTATCCTGCTGGAGGGGGACTAATGTAACGAAATCTGAAGAGTAATAAATAAAAATTCAGTTCTATCTCTATTATTGTTTAATAATAATTATAACTTAACGATGACCCAGGACAATGATGAAAATTTTAGGATACTGCGAGTTACTTCAATCTACGGTTTACTGAAACCAAAGGAATAATCACGTACAGCTGTCATATACAACATTATGTTTGAAAGAATCAATTAATATGAAAAATAAATTTTATCTAGATATATCTCAGTTATGTCTTAGCAATAATTAAAACTCTGCGATACCCCCACTCACGCAAGTGGGCATTGAACAAGATAAATTAATGTACGAGTATAAACTCCTTTTAAAAGAATGAGGAGATGTCTAAAATTAATGGATCATTCATTTTAAAATACCTGAAATTATTTATGAAATTAATAATACTTATAATTTTTTTTTCTACACCTGTTAAATGATAGAAAACATTTACTAAGTTTTCATCATGTTAATGTAAAATGAATAACTATAAATTATATTAAGACTTAAATTTAGTTGCTTATTTCGTAAAAATATAAAAGTTATTGAAAATGTAAGCAGAAAAATTCTAATTGTTTATTGTTTTGTGGTTTGAGTTTTAAAACTATAATACTTGAAAATCGGGACAATTTTTTTTAAAAGCTTTTTTTTTAAAAAGCCTTCTTTGCATCAAGAGTATCCTTGTTGAGAAAACTGTTTTACAGAATCCTTTCAATCCGAACCGTGAATTCTGTGGCTTAGACATCAATTTTCACAGATTTGTAGATATAACCATATATATGTTTCTGTGTGTAAGTATAACGTAAAATTTTTAAAAAATTCATATATTAATCATTCAGAAATATATGAATTTTCAAAAATATATGAATTCATCGGTTACTTTTGGTGCTGAAGCGCTTCGTGTTTCAACAGAACTGAAACGAAACGGAAAAATTTCATTACTTCTCTCAGTCTGTTGGATTGAAAGTTATATTGTTAGTAACAAAATTTTACGCGTTGCTTTGAATTCTTAAGGTAAAAAGAGCCCTTTTTGAAGAAAAGTTAAAACCTCGAAACAGAAGTGATTATAAAATTAACAGTTTTTGATTAATTATAAGATTATTTGATTTACTGTGTAATAAAGCTGTAAAATTTTATGCCAATCGTTTATGCTTGATGCGTCAACATTTTGAGTTTTAATATGATTATTGCATGAGTATATATTATTACAATCATTGTAAGAAGAAATTTACAAAATTCTTTTGCAAATGCAAAATACGATAAGAAAAATATCCCTTTTGATTGCATTCTCGTAATGTTATAAGGATAATATAGCCTTTATTACTAAACATTTTTCATAACTCACTGAGTTAATAGTAAAGTTGTTTTTCATAGTTTCGGTTTTATATTTGTTTCATATTGATTGATTATTAATTTTATTTCTTATTTTATTATTAAGTTAACTCTTATAATCCAAAATAGTTTAATAATTTAGAACAATGTGCTAATACTGATTTGCTATTCCAAGAATTACTTACATATGAAAGATCATAAAGTTTTATACATGATAAGCAGTAGGAGGAAATTGAAAACAGTTACACACGATTTTAAAAATATACAGATGTAAATTAAAAAAATATATGAAATACACGCATAAAAATATAGCCCAAAAGGCCCCTGGACCGATATACTCTTAAAAAAAGAATCGATATCGGCGTTTACTTATACCTAATACAAATTGATTGAGGTAATTAAGTATCTTTTGAGATTTTTTTAATTAAATATTATAAGATAAATCTTATATATAAAAAACACTTGAACCCTCATATAACCTGCATTTTTTTTAAAAAAAAATGAACCATCATTTCTAAAAAAACGATTATTTAAAATCCAAATTCTTTTTTCCGAAATACTTCCAATATTACAACATTTCTACTACTTCTACAAATTTAAATATTTTTAAATAATTTCTATATAAGTTTCTTAGAAGCATTTTGAACAATACTGCGGATGTGTTTGATTGTATTAATGTCATGCACAGTTTTACAATTTTTTTCCTATTAGATACAATGAAATACAGAAGAAAAAAACAATTATGTTTAGTTTTGTGAATTTTTTTAAGAAAAAAATGACTATTTATGTCTTAAAATTTATTCCATTCATAGAATTTGCAAAAAAAGAAAAAAAAAAAAAAAAACTAGACAAAATTTGAAAACTTTATACAAAATGCCTTAACATTTGTAATACAACACCGTCATCAAAAATAAAAATCTAATAAAAAGCAGTTTACATGCTTGCAGATCAGCGAAGTGATTTGGCTCACAGTTAAGAAAATTTAAATATCTCGTTACATATTGTAGAAGACTTAAAAATTTTCGATTTTTTTTTGAAAAATCGATATGTTAAAGCCCCATAATTTTTCAACAGCTTGGTGCCAAAATTAAAATGACACTATTCGAATTTTCAGAGATATTGTAAGTTGTGTAAACAACACATAACTTGGTTTTTTCGTTATTTTAAAACCTCGTTTTCTCAAAACAAAATAATTTAGTTTGCGCTTAGAGTTTCTCAGAAACTTTTAATCATGTTAGTTTGAAACTTCATACACATTCTCACAACAAATTCCTTTATGACTTACACATCACATGTCTTAGACAAATTATTAAAAGAAAAAAAATATAGGAATTTTAATTATATTTTTTCTTAAAACTTCATATTTTTTTTAAAAATTGACTTAAAACAATTTTTTTTTCTCTATGAACGTTTTAAAAAGTATATATAACTTCAAAACTGATAATTTTTAATTAGATAACCTTGCCTTTATCAATTTGATGAATGTTGAACTTCAGAATCCTGCCAGCAGAGCATATTGATTTTCATATTTTTTAAAATATTGTCCAATTTATATTTCTGTACAACTTTTTAAGGTTTTTTTTTTTAAAAAAATGTGTAAAAATAAGTAAATTATATGTGTGAATTATTATATGATAATAATATGTAAAATTTCTGCTTTACTTCATTAATATGTTACATTGATTACAAAAATGACGTTTTTGTTGCGCATACGAATAATTATTAAGGGTCTTGAAACTCCTTATAGTAAGCAAATGACGTTTTTCAACATTTTGGTCATTTTAGAAAACTATAACCCTCCAAGGAAACTGAGAAGTCCTTAACAAGGAGAAATGAACTTATTTTATGCCATTTAAATAATCCTCCCTTTTTTTTAAATTTAAAAAAAATAGAAATCGTATTTTAACATTGATATATATCTATATTTGTGCCTATGTTTATACAAAGAAAATAACATTTAAAAATATAAATATAATTATTTAAAGCAATTAATAATCAATTGGGACGTTTATATTTTTAAGTAATGTAGTTACATTTAGGTGGGTGGCCGTGGTAACCCAGTGATCAAGAACACGGGTTTACGGCCGGCATTGTTTTTATCGAATGGTAAGTTCGAGTCCTGATGTCACTAAAGACTCCTCATATAGTGGGCTAATGCACGCTGTATATTATTGCGATTCCAAGTCCTTAACTGGTGTAGTGTGGAAGTTTGGAGAGGGATGGATGTCCTCATCACTTGACAGAACCCCAAAATGACGAGGTCGTCTGCAATAATCCTGATGTTGCTTCTCAGTGCTACGTTAATAAACATTCACAATACCTTTAGGTATATCTTGCGTAAAATGTCTATAGTTACAATATCAAAACTTTGCAGAGTAATAAGTATTATATTCTGTACACTGAACATAGTTATCAATTATAAAATATAATTTGATAAAATTCGAAAATTTTAATTTTTATGATTCGAATTTCCCTTAATTTTTGCACTAATGTTGCACCATACTTAAAATTTGCCAGCGTTTATTAGAATAAAAATAGTATTCATTGTATAGAAAATAATTTTATTTCATAAAATGCAAAAAAACAACACTATAGATAAAGTAATTTTGACGAAAACTTACCAGAAACTTTAAAAACCACCTTTAGAGAAAAATGCTAATGCATGCGTTTTTCTCTATGACAAGACACGTTCACAAACTTAAAATTTATTTTTCGAACGTTCTACTAAAGTTTCGTCAATAAGACATCAAGGGAATCGGAGAAGCGCCCTCTAATTCTTAACAGCAAAATAAAAAAGGCTTACCTTAGTTACCTTAATATTTCGAATTAATTATTATCCTTTGTAACATGAAATTGCATTAAAAAAGGAGCCTTATCGGGTTGCCAAGGTCTTCTTTTGTATACGGTCCCACTTCCTAGCGCCTGGAGATACGTTTCGTAGCGAAAGACATAACGCTGCTCCTTTTGTTAAGATTCTGTTCGGCAGTTACCATTGAGCGGAAAAGTAAGCGTGAGATTCACAATGTGTTCTCCACTTGACACTGATCTCCTCTTTTAATCTACGCCCACGGTTCTGTTGCTCTTTTCTTTCATTAATAACCTCGGCTAAAAGACGCGTCTCCGTTTCTTCGTCATTTTCTCTCACATAACTGCAACAACTTCGCCGGAGAATCCATTTTTCTTGCGTCTGTAGCCTCGTAATTTGGTTTGCGTTAAGTAAAAACAATTCTGCGATTCCTAATTAAATAATTTAACTTAATCACGCTTCCGGTGCTTAGGATCCGATCCGTCTAAACGCACTTAAGTAACGAGTTCATAAATAGTCAGACGGGAAAATATCTTTAAACAATGTTTATTCGATTTAAGAATAATAATAATAAAAAAATTAAATATTTGCTTTGAAAATATAGAGAGGTTACTAATTCGCGTCCGAAACCTAATATTAGTATTGAAAATTATACTTATCTCAGTTACAGCAAAACTGAATACGAGTCAGGAACAATATTTATAAACTGAGTCCGGGTCGAATGACGTCAACTATCCACGAGGATCGTTCAATAAACCCTTAGAAATTCAAGAGGTGGTGCTCGTAATATCGAAAATAGTTTTTTAGTCAGCATCATGACTCACTAGATAGCTGTCTAAGTCTCAGTGAATTGTATTCGTCATCATGAGGCCTTTCATTTCTCAAAAGTTATTTGTCAAAACTTTTCAAGCCGACGAGACCATCTTCGCCTTCGGAATAGACTCACCGGGAGTAACCCAACGTTCTGATTCTTACTTGACTTCGGGTGCGTAATGATGAATCCAGGTTTCATAGATGGTGGTAACTAGACGCGGTAGCAATCAAATTTTGATTTGGCAGCAAAGGACTACCAAATCAAAACTAACTTATGAATTAATGTCAAATTTGTTTTTTGATTTCGTTTTCCAGATGGCAGCAGCCAATGGTAACGACAACCTCACCTTAATGATGCCATCTATCTTCAAATATAAGTACTTTTTGAGCCACCTTCGTATACGCATTGAATTATAGAAATATGGCTATTAAATAATTAGTAATGGCAGCAGAAGGAAATAATATCAACGTGATATCTCATATACTTATTAAATCAAAAACCAGATGAAAGAATGTGCATATACAATGCACCATTTTTACCTATTTTGTTATTTACCTTTTTTTCAAATTTTTTCATAGATATAAAGGAAACTCATAATAATTTTTATGAGCAAGTATTATTAAGAATTCTTTGTTGGTACTATTTTTTATTCTAAAATGCTATAATAACAATTTTGGTACACGATGTTTTGAAAAACCTGAAAAAATACGATTACGTATTTGTTAAAAGCTTTACATATTCTTTTAACTGAATGAGTCATAAACACGTCTCAAAAATATTATATTGATTTTTTAAGAAATTCTTTTAATTTGTGCATGAATTATCCGAAAGGAAATGTATAATATAATTACCACAATCAATGATCTTTTCAAAAAACGTGGAAATAAATCAAATAATGGATTAACAGTAGGCGGATACTTTTTATCGAGCATATTTAATATTTTTAGATAAAAAAAAGTTTATAATAATAACTCGACTTCTGAACAAAACTACCAGCTACTGAAAATTAGATTTCATAATGATCACATTTATTGGAAAATTCATTAAAAATATATGAGCCGTTTTCTTTGAAAGTGGTGTAAGTTCATTTTTGACTAAAAGTTAGTTGATGATAACAATGAATGCAATATACTGTAAGCGGTTTTTTTATAAACAGGCCCCCCCCCCTCCCATCTCAAAAAATTCTTCAATTTTTCATCATTTAGTCAATATAAATTTACGTTTGGGGGAATTGTGGAATACCATATCTAAGACTCTTTAATTTTGTGATATATATCTATTCATATTATTAGTAGAGCTTATATTTTTTGTTTGCCTAATAATATTTTATTTATTTTATAGAATTATAAGAGAAATCATTTTGGTCAAAAATGTGTTTATTCTCTCTTACTTGAAATATAGATATGATTTTATAGATATACACACAACTTTTTTTTTACACGATTTTGAAATAACACGGTTCACCAATATACTTTTTTACACGATTTTTTTTTTGTTCTAGAACGAATTCCAAAAATGATTTTTTATTCTAATTTTGGCAGTGTAATCAGAAGACGATCGGCTTATGCCCACATATGTGTCAGTGACTTGGTCTACTTGATGGCTTGTTTATTTTGTATTCTGGAATTAAGGGGAATACCCGAATTTCATAATCATCTTTTTTCTTTATTTCGTTGTACTTCAACCCGAACACAGCATTTCCTTCTTTGGCCTTTAATGCTTGTTGAAAAAAAAATTGCCCGCATGCTTCTAAAGAGGAAGTTTCGTAGTACAAAAAAAATCAGCTGTATGTTCTGAAATTATAAATCTATTCAACACAACTGGTAGCGGAGGTTTTAACAACAAACAAACGGCTGACATCGAAGAATTGATGCTAGAAATACCTTTGGATGAGGACGATTTGATCGAATTTACGACAGTTTATGATAATAAAGAAGACGATAATGACGAAGTCGAAAGGGACGTTCAGCCATTAACAGCTGATTTAATTCGCGAGGGCTTGAAACTTGCTACAAGTGTGGAAATTTTTTTCTTTCTCATGATCTTTCTCATAGAACGTGCATTAAAATTTCAGCATGATCTTAAGTTTTGGGAGGTAGGATATCAAGAATTATTTAAGCAACTAGAGAAACTAAAAAAGAAGGGAAAAAAACAGCTGCTAATAACAGACTTAAGATAAAACCTAACATAGGCCGTTAATAACGAACGAAGTTCTTCATTTGAATCAAAGCCGACAGTTGTGCTAGACATATCTGACACATCCACTGATGATAGCATTTTTGATCCAGTTCGCAATAAACATGCTCACTTGTTATCAAGTAGCGATGAATAGTTGTTAGTAGTTTTATTCCCAATTTCAATTTGAGTTTTTATACGTTATATGTACCTACAGACTTAATTTTCACTGTACACAAATTTTAATTTTTTTTTAATAAAAAGGAATTGTTTTTTAAATATGTAATATGGATTGCATTATTACTTTTTTGGGAAAATATTTAGTCTTTTCCTCTTGCACGATTTTTTAAATTTATGGATTATATCCCTAAATTTACCATATGTCGCATGTATTTTTTACACGAATTTTTTTTGCATGGTCTTCTCAGGAACATATCTACCGTGTAAAAAAAAAGAGTTGTATGTATTTGCATTTAAGTACCCTTTTATAAAGGAAACTATTACACTATATGGGTCCAATTTTTTTTTTGTTTCCTTAAGGGGCACGAATGCATAGAATGTACTTAAAATCTTTTTTTCTCTGGGTAGTTGAGTAATAATGTTTTGCATGAAAAAGAGAAGAAAAAATAAAATTTCCAAATTACAAAGTTCTGTAATTTTTACAAAGTAAATATACGGTAATATCAGTAAAAAAGTTGATTCACTATACCTTGTACATTGTCTTATTTATGAGGAGTGAAATATTTTGAATATTTATGGAATATTACTTTTAAAAACGATACCTAAATGAAAATATATCTGAAAAATCAAATCCATATTCAACTCACAGGTAAGAAAAACTTTTAGAACAAAAAAATATTTTTGTAGTTCAATACAATGATTAAAACATCGTTTTTTGGCACACAAAAATCCTAAGCTCTACGAATAATTTTTAAAACATATGACATATGAGTAAAGATTAAAAAAAGAAAGAGTCTTAAATTCGGTATTTAATTTTTCCTCGTATCTCCTCAAAGACATAATATTTAATTCAAAAACTATACTATATGATTTGTTTGCTTCAACGATAAGATGGATCTAACTATTACATTATATTCCTCCAATACATCGTGGATACTTTCAAAACATTTCTCATCATGATAAAAATTAAAAAATGGTGCGTATTAATATAAAGTTGCAATTAAAGTAATTAAAACGGTATAACCTGAAGAAATATTGAAATAAAGTTTTTTTTTTTTATTTATTTCCGTTTTTTGTATTTGAAGAACATTTCATTAAAAATGCTTTAATTCAATTAAAAGCTTATACTTAATATTTCATAAATATTCTATTTTCCCATTTTGTTGACTTGAAAGTGTTGTAAGCCCATTTGAGGCAATCAAAAGTAAAAATTTATTTATTTCAACTAATACTTTGAAAGTGATCGCATTGTAATTATTATTTTAATTTATAAGAATGAATTCGTAATTTTATATTTAAAAAAAAAAACATAAAATAAGCGTATTAGCATATACCAATATTTTTCAATCGATTCCAATACAAACCCTTAAATAACTCCATATCACATAAAATGAACTCACACCACTTTCAAAGAAAACGGCTCATACGTACTAGACTTGCAGCGAGACAACGAAATAACCATCTGAGAAACAAACTATCACTCTAGTAAATCTCAATGTGCCCACTTCTTACGGATACAGTTACCTGCCGAAATAGTTTTGAGAGGATCCCTCGCAAAGTCCTCCTCTTTGGGGAGGAGGGGTGGAGGTGGCCCCGCGCTTTTAAAGGGTAAAGACATTACACGGATCTGTGCGTCCTCCCACCGGTGATGGTTTCTTTCCCATCCTCCCCCCCTCCAAGGGGTCCTCCGGGACACGGTTATAATTAATTGCCGCAGACCCTCATCCTGAGTGACGTCATCTCATCATCGATGTCCACTCGAATCCACTAATGATCGCGGGATCCGTGTACGCGGTAATTAAACAGAATCCGCTCTCTTTCTTTTATTTTTTACTCGGAGGGAGGTTTGATCGAGAATCAGTTCTCATTTGTGGCAACAGAGGAAATTGAAAATTAATGAAGAAGAGGTATGTGGAAATGGCTTATCTCTTGCTATCTTCGGGGGTAGTCCTCCTCTTTGTTGCAATGCGCACTCCCTTCGATTTGCTTAATAGAAAAAGATAATTGTAATAATCATGAAACTGTTGTTATTGTAATACTAATGTAATAATATGTTATAGATTAGTATAATAATAATAATTTAAGATGCTGTTACATTACTGTTATACTATTGTAATATATTAAAGATTACATATTAGAAATAATTATAAAGTTATTATTATTATAATACATTTGTGATAACATTTTTATTGCGTTAAAGCGTCTTCAGGGTGTTAGATTTATCGGGACTGCTGAAAACGTACACAATTTTCGATTAGCTATAATTCAATGAAATTAAAGTTAATTACTTTGATATTTTTACACATGCTTTATAAAGATATTTTATAAAACATGTAAAATAATTAAAATATATCCTTAAATTTCTTATATTATGGGCCCATGAATATAATAAAATTTTCTTTTAGGAAATTTGAGTAGGTTTTACTACGGGCAAGATATTTTGTACACAAATGGTTCTAGTGACTTTTGTAAAGTAATATTATTTATAAAGTTAAATTTACCCTCTTTAGTGTAAACTCTTAAAAGTTAAAATAAATTTTTAAACAATATGTTTTAAAAAGTAAAATATTTCAAAATTTCTTAAACATTAAATATTTTTTTTATTTTTAAATTATAAATGTATGACACTAAATTTAAGTACAGCTCAAAGAGTGAATTATATTTAATATACCTAGAAAATATTAAGTGTCTAAATATAACGAGTTTTGAAATATCCTGCTTGAAATTAGGAAAAAAAAAAAAAAAAAAACCCCCAAAAAAAACAAAAAAAAAATTTTAAAAAAAAAAAAAAAAAAAACCCACCTCAAACTGAGACAAATGCTTTTAAAGTCTTAACATTAAATTACGAAATTAAATTTTGAAACTTGTGTACTAAAATGCTCCAGAATGATACAATTTCCCTTCTTTTTGCTCCCCGACAACTCTCTTTATTTTAAATCATTAGTTTTGCTCCGAGGCCTCAAAAATGATTCCACATTCCTTTTTTTTAATGTTTAGATTCGAAATTTACCATCTCTTGCCAGTGAAATACCTGCATTTTAAAACATTTTTATGCTGGATTTCTTTAAGATAATTGTAACTGTTCGACGTTCATCTAAATGCTAGTGGCCAGATTCGAAGTAGTCTCTAAAAATTGAAGAACAGAACCAATCGACTTAGCACAAAATTTCAAGGTTAACAAATATAGACTTTTATTTTGGCTGTTCATCGTGCCTCAAGCTTCCTACTAATTCATTCTAATATTTAAATTTGATTTGAGAATCTTGTCTGGTTACATAAATTTTCATTGCTGTATAAAGTATTAGCTTACCAAACGTCCACGATCAGACACCACAGTCCTGGTTTTTTAATTGCTGTCGGGGGTCTGAGAATTTTATGACTGGTGATTATTTTTTTCATAATTTAAACCTATTTGTTCGACATCAAGTTTTTAAACATTCTCTTGCGGTCGTGGATCTCTCACCTGACCTTGGAACAAGTGTCAGATGCTACTGAAGAGAAGTGGAAAGCAATTTTAAGGCGTTTCAAAAGACTGATATTTCCAAGTTGCAGTATTTCTAAAACTGTTGAGTTTGCGATTTCTGAAACATCTGCTCCAGTTGAGAGAGGATGTTCAATTGTGGGGAACATTTCGTCTGCAGGAAGAGGTAGACTTTCAGCATCTACTGTTATAACATCTGCTAAATATTTTAACATTATTTCGAAACTTTCTTCTTGTGAATGTTATGATACAATTAAAGCAAACAAACCATTTCTGAAAAATGTCATGTCTAGTGCAAAATGCAATAGAATGTTTCAGTAGATTGTTTCAAAAGTGTTCTGGGATGTACCCAAACAATATATGAAGCTTAAGAACTGTAACAAATACGATGATTAGATAGAGAGATTGGGTATGTTTACATGCTGAAAAGAGTTTGAAGGTTGGCGAGATTGTAGAGCATACATGATATTGATGCCTGAAGGCTTCAGGATTTTTGGATAGCTACGCTTTCGACTCAGACCCAGATTATAAATATTGTTCCTGACTCTAAATCACTTTTCTCAAAAAATTTAAATAGAGTTTTCAATTGTATTACTCAGTTTCGGACGTGAGTCAATTGCCACTCTACAGTCATAATTATAATAAATTTACGGGATCATTACAAAAACTAAATAATATCCAGTTAATTATTACTGACAGGTTATTTTTTGACCAATTAGCTATCGAGTTTCAATATATCAGATATTAAGTAGCGATGTGGTTATGTTACACGTTGAATCATAACCGAATAAAAAACTGTTGAAAGAATTTTCTGTTAACAATAATAAATCAATGAGAGAATAATATCTGAGCTGGGACATTCCATTTTCCTGTTTTTTTAAAACAGGCATAAAAAAAAGTTTGAATGCCTTGTTGCGGGACTCTATCGCGTTCCCCCCTTCAACTAACACTTTGTGACTTTTATACAGGTATGATATTGTTGAAAATCACTCCCAATGGATGAAATGTGACTTGTGCAGATTCGATAAGAATCATGGAAGTATAGTGAAGTTGCATTTATAAGCAGCGATTAATTTAATTCTGGAGTTAGTTGAAGTGGAGAGAAGTAGGGAAGCTGTAAATGAAAGAACAAGTGAGAGATAAGTATAAGAAGTTATCGGATCACAGCCGGGAAGGAATCATATAAGGTCTATGGTTCGGACCCTCATTATTAAGTCGATCAAGGACTCGGGTACGGGGTATCCGCTACAGATGAGTGATTAGTTATAATATTATTTTTTAAATTAGATCCTGACGCGTTTAAGGAATTCTCTACAGATATAGTACACTAAGGATTAAAAGGTGATTAATCAAAGATCCGAATAAATTAAGTTTAATTTAACTGATTGTACAACTATATTAATTTCTAACTGTGTTGATTTGTGATCTTTTAATTATTGAGATAGAAATATTATCCAGTATTCTTACGAAAAACCTTTGAAGTTATTTAAATAGAACTAAAACTCAAATATACCATTGCATATGATCCAAAGATGGAAAAATTATTTATTTATTGAATAACTTTTTAAAGCATACAGTTTTCTGCTCCCATTAACTTTTTTTTTCTTACAACTAATTGTAACGAAGTTCTTCTTTGTATCTCCCTTCAACTAACCTTATGGTATTCCACATGACGTTATTTAATTTGAGAACCTTGACTTATGAATAAACCAAGACTTATGTAAATTAGGATTGATATACTGAAGTGTAAAGAAAAGAGAGATTTAATAGAGGAGTTGAAATTGTTCATGAACAGCAAAGAATTTGACATTTAGGGAAGAGCAATTTATTCACGTGATGTTAAGTGTCTATCGAATTGTTAAGATTGAAATTGGATACGTTCCTGATTCTGACCTACTTTAGTGGTTATTCAGATAAGAAAAATTTTCTGATAATATTTAATTGAGGATGAGTGAAAGCTTTTGATCTGCATGGTGTGAAAGTTTCGAGATGCAAGTGCCAGATCCGATGGCATTGTCATTAATTTACAGAGGTTCAAAATATTAAGATTCGACGCTAAGAGTCTTCGTATTGCTTTTAAATGCGATTTAATAAACTACCAATCAATAAATATTCTCTCAAAATCGCAGCCACTCAAACTGAGTGCTCATGACCGACAGCTGCGTGTTCAAGTCCTGGTTCCCTTAAAAACTCATCGTGTAGTGAGATGATTGGGAGGTTTAAGATACCAAGATTCCAAGTTCTTACGTTGACCTGGTGTGGAAATTCAAAAAAATGGTTTCCAGCTCAGGTGCCGTCCTCATAATTTAATTGTGGTTTAAAATTGCGAGCTATGTCACCAATAACCCTCGTGTTGCTTTTAAATACATTGTTAAATATATACACATCATATAAATATATACACATCATATATTCAATCAATGATTTCAAAACTCTGAATAAAGGTAATATAATTCGCTTTTCATAATCATGATTTGTGTGAATCTCTAGAAAAGGTTTCTATACTATTACTACATGCGAATCCTTCACTTGTAATAGTTTTCACGACAACAGCTCAATGCAGGATTGACACCGACATTCTGTGCTCGGAGCTCGTAATTTCACGTTTAATCAAAGTCTTTCCGCTGTGACTGGCGCAGGACAATCACGAAAGCGAGGACTTTAATTAAACCAATTCGATTCAATCTGGAATTAATTATTTTGCGAGCAAACAGCTGAGCCGGTGTTATCAGTTATCACATAACTGTTTCCATTTAATGTCGTGAATCTGGTATTCCCTCTCTGCTGAGGTTATTATTTAATAAATATTTATTTTATCTCGTTGAGGAAGAGTCTTCTTTAATTAAACTTATAAGATATCGGATTCCATTTCCCTTCACTTAAGCAAGTAATTTAGTAATTATTTTACAAACTTACTAAATATTCTTTGAAAAATTACTTAAAAATTAATGTAGTTGCAAGGTAACGGTAACGGCTAAAATTACGAGGTACCTGTTTTAAAATTAAAAACATACCCTCTCATCAGAATTACTATTAAAAAGTTAAAGTGCATCATTTAATAAAATTTTAACTTAATTGTAATCAACTATAATAATTGTGATCAAGGCAACAAGCGCCTGGGCGTTTGGCTGAGTGAGGAACTGCCGAAACAAAGTTGGAAAGTAAAGTTACGAAAGCGCATTGCCATTGGGCGCTGTAGCCAGTAAGCTAAGAAGCATATATAGCAATGGGCGGAGAGAGCGTTAGGAGGTGAAACTTCAGTTCGAAGGCGAAAACGACTTCGAGAAAGCTGTCGTCCACGGGTTTTTGAGAGATTGTAACTAGATAAAAATAAAGTTAAAATTAAAATGAAATAAATAGAAATGCCGTACCGAAACCAACAGTTGCAAGGTATTTTAAAAGATTATTTATTTGATTTATACTGAAATTACTCATAAGCTGCTGGCAACACTCTAAAAGATATCTAAAAATTACAAATATGGGTAAATAATATTTATATGAAAAATACTTTAAGAAAATGAGATTTTATTTACGTAACTTTTTTAAGAGAGAAAATTAGAAATTCCAACATTGTTCGTCAATAACGGTAATTAAACATTTAAAGCATATACCCTTCTTTTATTTTTAAATATTACGAGGGAGTAATTTCCCAGAAAGTTTATTCTTACCAAGAAATAAAAGAGATAAAATTTATTCTACATATTAATTGATCCTTATGTATCATGTTGTAAATTACAACTATTCATGGTGATTTGTTTGCTTTTAGGAAGTCGTAGATTAAAATAACCAGCAGTATTACATTGTTTTAATTATTTTCTCGGGATATTGTTAAGTTTTAATTATTACAAAAAGTAATAGAGATCAAAACTTAATTTTTATTTTTTAATTTTTAAATTTTTTTTATTTATCTAAATATTCACCAAACATAGTGGTAACACTTCTCCGAGGGTTTCTTGACCTTCTGAAGGGCAACACTGCAGAACTCAGCATCTTTTCCACACTGCGGGCTACTTAAATCTACGACTTCCTGCGACCAAACAAATGAACAGGAATAGGTGTAATTTACTACATTATGTACATAAAGATCCATTAAGACGCGGAATAAATTTTATCCACATACCTTTGTTATTTCTTAGTAATAATTAAACTTTTACAATAATCAACGTATTCGTGAATAAATAACAATTAAAAATATCTGTAGAATCAATCTCATTCCATTTGATATGGACGTCTGGATTTGATCGATCACAACTTGAAAATGCTTTTAATCAAGTGCTTGTTTATTTCATTACAATAATGTATAAACGTGTTATTCCTGGGTTTTTTTCAATATATTTTATATACATGTACGGCCGTGGTAGCCTAGTGGTTATGGCTTCGGATTCGTGCCGACAGTTTTTGTTCAGTCGCGGGTTCGATCCTTGGCCGCTAAGACCCGCCATATATCCAGGCCTGATGCACGTTAAATCTGTCGGGGACCAAAGTCCTCGTGTGGTGTGGAAGTTAGGAGAAGGGGGTGCCAACTTAACTGTCGTCCTCGTCACTTGACCGTGGTTCAAAATGACGAGATCCGTCGCCAATAGATCTCGCGCTGCTTTTAGTGCGACGTTAATAAAAACTAAATTTAACATGATACATAATACATTGCTTTTTTCTCGATAAGCTTATGAGCAAATTTAACAAGTTCACAATTCTCACTTGAGCAAAAATGCATCGGCCGGGAATCGAACCCGGGCCGCCCGCGTGGCAGGCGAGCATTCTACCACTGAACCACCGATGCTACGGGAATGTTACAATACGTCTTTTATTTCTCATGCTGTCATAAAACGAATGACATTCGTGAGAAAAGAACTCTTAGCAAAACAAATAACTTTTCCGTGTTTGCCCAGCTTGCTGGGAAAAGTGGAGAAGTCAGCCTCTTGCTTATTCATCAGCGATAGGCGGCGACTTTTAGCTTGATATTAGAAAAAAGGAACATTTTCTTTCATTCAACTTTTTTATTTACTGTCTCTTTTTAAAGAGGAGTGTGGCCTCTGTAGCCTAGTGGTCATGATCGTGGACTTGAGGATGCATTGTATTTGTCGAGTCACAGGTTCGAATCCTGATGCCATTAAAGATCCACCGTATAGCTGAGCTGGGTTAAATCTGAGATCCCAAGTCCTCACATTGACATGGTGTGGAAGTTGAGAGAGGAATATGTGTGTCGTCCTCGTCACTTGACCGACGTTCAAAATGACGAGGTCTGTCGCCAGTAGCTCTCGCCTACTTTCTCAGTGCAACGTAATAAACAATCATCAAGTCTCTCATTCCCTCGTTATTTCAGATCAACTTGTTTAGTTTTATGTATTTATTACAATGCTTATATAATTTATTGAATCATCAGCAGTCCATACTGAAGTAATTCATTTCATTATCAGGAACTCCATATAATTCTTATGAAAGAAATAAGAACATTGCGTTATTTTTTAGACCAAAATCATTATAATCTCTGAAAAAATTTAACTAAATATCTTAAGAGCGCAATCTATGATTCTCGTATGAACTGGTAATTTCCTCCTGCAATAAATCTTCAGAAGTCTTTGTTCCCGATGGCTCATAAAACGTAGCAATTTAAATAATTTGGACTTCAAACGCCCTATTTCGTTAATTGTATTTCTTAATCAACAAGAAATAAATAATCTTATTACAATACCAATGCAAAAACAAGTGAGACTATTGATTCGAAAAGTTATTTACTCTGCTTAAAAAAGCATTTTATTTGGAAAAATGTACTCCTAAACTATACAGTGATTCGTCATAAACTTCTAGATTCGTAACAATTTCGTTTTGGGATTTATTTCATGATGGATTAGATATTAACGTCGCACTGAGAAAAAACACGAAGGCTATAAATGGCGACGGGGGATTGTCTAAGATTCAAAAGGATCGTCTAATTCGTCATTTTGAATGTTGTACAAGTAACTAGGATGACATCTGAGTCGGGCTTCACTATTCAAACTTTCACTCCAGGCCAACAAGAGGACTTGGGGTATCAACAGATTTAAGTTGGTGACTTCGAGGGACATTTTCCGTACCTCGAGAATGTTAAAAATGATCAAGTTTAAGGGGCATTTAAGAAATTGACTTGTCCTCCAGTCCCCAATGTTTTAGTGGGCTTTAATGTATTATTAATATGCGTTAAGATGTTGTTGCTTTGAGAAAATATGTGAGTGTAAAATAAGGAATTCATGGTGTTAGGTTCAAAAGATTAACATAATATTACGTTATGATTATAATAATTTCATTAAGTTTGCTTTTACATCACTAAGATATATTTAATTCGATGCTTTATCGTCTGCTTTTATTTTGATACCCGAACCGAATAGTATTGTCTACTTTAATAATTTATCGTTTACTCTTATTTTAATATTATTTAAATAATTGATTTTTATGATATAATCGTCTGTTTTTATTTTTTTGGCAACGTTTTTAAGCTTCAGAATGGTTTTGCTTGTGAAACTAAGAAATTTGAAGAAAGTACTTTCTTTTCTTGATAGTAATTGCTTCTGTGGAACCTGGGACTCGGAAGTACGCTTACTTTACACTAATTAATATTCATTTGGGTAAATCGGTGATATAGATTAGGAGGATGACGGCTGACCAAAAAAAAAAAAAAAAAAAAAAAAAAGCATAGAAACTTTCATCGTCGAATGAGCTCGCTATCAAAAGTGAAGACATTTTATAACCCAAATAAATTTTTAAAAAACGTAAAATAAAAATGCTGGCACATGTTATAAAGAAATAAGCAAAGCCAATTTAATTTTTTTATTATTATAATGAAAACATTCTTAAAGATTTTGACTAGTTTTTTTAAGAGAAAAACTCGTATGGGGTATATTATATTAAAAGTTTCAAAACGATGAGCATTAGTGTACATTTTAATCCGTAAATTCCTTTTGAATAACTGTTTTGACAAAATCTCGCACTAAGATAATAGTTACAATACAATAAATGCGCCCAAATAATTGGTGATTGTCCGACTTGTCAATATTTAAAAAAAAAGTTCTTTAAACTCGGTCCTTCTTAACATTCTGAAGATAGGAAAATTTTTGCTTTAAGTGACCCTCTTAAAGTGCAAAATTCTCACTACACTACGGATCTTCAGCGGAATCAGGACTTGAACCCATGACTTGACAGAAACCCTTACCGCGAGCTTGCAATAATGATCATTTAGGCCATCATAGTCGAAAATAGGGACTGGATGGTTAGTTTTGAATTTACCTAAAACTAATCGAGGTATATTGGAAAAAGACATCACAATTTTGAGCCAATATAAAGTGGTAAGAATGCTATATCAATCAGTAGGTCACTATCTTAATCTTCATATCCCTCAAATACATATGAGAATTTCTGTTTCTTTAGATAAGCTATTTAGATAAGATAGCTTAGATAAGCTATTCTTTTTATAAGCTATTAATTTTTAAAGGAATGTTCTTTAATGTATTCTTTGGTTCACTTGTTCTTAAGATTCCTCAATAGAATTTAACTCTACACTTAACAATTACTAAGTGTGGCTATTAAATAACGAGACTGATGCTGCTACAGAAGAAGTAAGCATGCACCAAACGCCAGCGACCGACAGCCGTTTAGCGTGAAACCTTCTCTTTCAAATGCAGTACCTCTCGCTTCTTTTAAGCAAATACATTAGTTCGCATTAGAGTAATTTCTGTTGTTTCCCGGAAAGATGATAACTGTGTAACGGATTGCTACTTCTATCAGGCTCTTGAGCCATAGTTAAATTAAATGTAACTAACTCTAAAAGTCAATAAATGCTCCAATGACACACAAGACCAATCCAACTTAACAATTTATTTATCAATTATAGTAATATATTATAAATCTCTATCGACTCTAAGCCCAGACAACAAATTTTAATATAGTCGAAATTAAATATTCTTACCAAGGCCTTACTGTTGAAATCGCTTCCTCCGACAAGTCCTCTGTTGCACCAATAGTCGGTAACTATAAGTCTTGATATTATCTGAATCTTGTTAGAACTATACTCAGAGTTAACCATAATCTTACCTCTACATTTCACTTTACTTATATATCATTATATCAGAATCATTTCACTTCATTTCCACCTGCATCTAATTAACATAAGTATGTTTATTTTTGGTTGGAAAAAAATTGTTATTTCAGGCAATCGATCTCAAGTAAAGTCCCCAAGGTTAGTGAAGAGAAAATTGCGAATAGCCCAACGTCACAAGTGTAATAATAGAGTAACGCATTGTTGTGAAATGCCGCAGGAAACTTGGAAAAACTGCTATTGCAATTTATAATTTTTCAAAAGAAGTGAATGGTAATGAATGTTAATCACTTGAATGTGTTTTTGAGTGATTTGAGCGTTTTAAAGATGGCTGAGAAGACGTTGAGGATGATTCTTGCTCAGGTCTCCCTCCTACGTCAAAAACGGATGACTATATCAAAAATAGTGGTAATGCGGTTCGATCTGACCGTCAGTTTGAATAATTGATGAGACTGTATGAATTGGCAAAGAACCCGTAAGGTAAATATTATATAACAATTTAAGCATGGAAAATACGTGTGCTAAAATGGTGTCTAAAACTCTCTCGTTTGAATAACAGAATGCTCGTAAAAATGTTTATACTGACATTTTGAATGTAATTGAAAATGACCCAAACTTATCGAAAGAATAATAACGTGTGAAGAATCGGGGTGTTTTACATATGATCCTGAAACAAAGTGCTACTCCCTGCAATGGAAGAGCGCATCTTCGCGGAGAGCCAAAAGGACTCCAATGAACAAATCAAAATTCAAAGCAATGACGATTTTTTTTTTCAATATTCATAGGATCGTGTACTTTCATTGGGTTCTTGAAGGTCAAACTATTAATAAACATTACTACATTTACATTCTTACTGAACTAAGTGAAAGAAAAAGAAAAAATGACCCAAATTGTAGAAGGGCAGATCATGGGTTCTCCACCAAGGCTTTATCTTTCAAGAAGTTTCTAACCGAGTAGAGCATCCCAGAGTTAGACCATCCGCTTAATTAGCCGGATCTTGGGCCATGCGACTTCTATCTGCTTCCTAAGGTGAAATCTGCATTAAAAAGAACGAGATTTGAGTCCGTTGAAGCTGTGAAATAGAAAGCGGTCCGCGTCCTGAAGGAGCTGATAGAAGCAATGTTTCAAACAATGGAAGATTCGCATAGAGCTTTGTAGGGATAGAGGAGGGTAATAAGTAAATATGTATGAGATCAAAATAAAATGTTTTGCAGCGTTAGTCTCGTTATTTAAAGGCCTCTTTATATTCCTCAAACGAAACATCTATGAATTTAACGCTACACTTAAAAACTACAAATCTACTCATTTAATTTCTCTACACATTTGAGAAAAATCAAGATGGTTGAATTAGTAAAAGTAAAGTTAAAAAATTTCGAAGTGATGGACCTAAAATTATTATTTTAGAATGTCACAGCTTATAGCAAAATTATAGAGAAATACTCATAACAACACGAGGGCTATTGACGATGGACCTCTTAATTTTGAGTCTCTTTCGAGGACGACATCTGAGAATTAATCGAAAATGTTTTTGAATTGTTTGTTTAAATAAACGTCGATGATTACTATCACTTATGTTATTGGTCTGATATATAGTTTCTTTTTTGGTATCATTAAATAATCTACAAAAAGAAATTATTAATGATTTTAAAAGATGGTTACATTGTAAAAGAATAATCCTTCTATGGAACAGCATATGTGAAAAGAGAACCATTACGATGTGAATGAACAGTAAGAGGAAGAAAAAAAAAAAGAGATAAGATAATTGAATAGATTAAAGGAACAGAATGTGAAGTAAATAATTCGAAACACTGAACTCAGGTAGTTAACAGATCGGAGAATAAAAGGCAGAGAAACCTGAACCAGTCGAAAAAAAAAATCTCCGATCTCTTGGCAGCAAGGAAAAATATATGGAACAGTAAAGAAAAGGTTTCAGGTGTAACGCTGGTTATCTCATTCAAAAGAACAGCTTGTTCTTTTGATCTCCATCCTTATTTTCAAGTGAAGGTTTTGATTTAACGAAAAGCAACTCATACATTATTCCGAACGAGGAGTTTATGGTGGAACTGGGATATGAGTCCACATCCTTAGTCATACATCTCCAGGTTTATTAAATTGATTATTAAGATTGCATTTCAAGCAAGAATTAGGTTATCGATGATAATTTTGAGACATGATCAAATTATAAGGAGCACACCTGAGTTGGCAGCTCCCTCTTTTAAATTTTACACGCAAACAGGAGGATTTTTCGCCCTGATAGATTTATCGTACATCAGCCTCTCTATTCTACGGATTTTTTGTGGCATCACATGCTTCCGCGATCATGAAACGAGTGCCTTTAATTAGGGATATTATATTTCGAACCTTGATTCTGCACATGAAAAACACGTGGAGGGTCATTGAACAATTAATCCATTAGAAGTGGGAAACGCTATTTCAGGAGGAAAGGGAGTTTTCTCCCTCAATGTGGTTGCCCTCCATCCTTCATGGTGAAACAATTAAATAAAAAGTGTGCCAAGAATTTGGCACATTTCACTCACGAAATTCAGCCACGATACACTCTCCCACTGACACATTAACACAGACATGTCACACCCGCGAGTTACACACAAAACACCTACATTCCTGTACTCGAAAAATTTCAACGATTGGAATACCACGGTTATACTCCTCCACGTATGTAATTGTTAACTTGAACTTTTTGCTTAAATAAACCAAATGATGGTCTCTTCTTTTGATTTATTGTTCTTAATTCTAATTCTCATGTATGATAGTAGCTCCATCTCCCCACGATACGAGAATTCCATTCCGCCTAGTTGTTTACTCATCAATGCGTGAATCACAAAATTA
Organism: Nephila pilipes; assembly: GCA_019974015.1. NCBI lineage: Eukaryota > Metazoa > Arthropoda > Arachnida > Araneae > Nephilidae > Nephila > Nephila pilipes. The sequence goes on along the minus strand of BMAW01082248.1, from coordinate 143,014 downwards.
TTAGTTTTAAATAAATTTATCTAAAAAGAATTCAGAAATGAGGTTTCTGCATCATTAGTAATATATTACATTTTACCGGTCAAGATTTAAATAAGACGTCCTTTCTTATACGTATAAAGTTATATATACTGTAGTATCAAAATATACAAGTATTTATAACAATTTCTTAACAACAATTTCTGACGTTATCCTATTATGATTCTCGTCCCACATCTAAAATGTTACTCTAACCCCAAAATCCGAGTTTCAATTGAAGTTCAAAAACAGACAAAGTAACTAAAATAGTTTTTATCCTCAAGTACTAAGAACTTTTTATAATATATCAATGAATATGCTTGCCGGAATACGATTCAAATACATCCATCAAATATTCAATCACACAGCGCAGCGTCTTAATCTCAAAAAATCGCACAGGCACGAAAAAAGATTTCCAGCATTACGCTATCTCTCTTCCTATTACAGTAACCTTATTATTATTATCCTTCAGTTCAATTATTTGTTACTGTTATACGACTTGATTATATCTATTCACTTTCCTTACAAAGTTTACTTAATTTGCATCACCACGTTTCATTTGATTGGAAAGAAGCTGGAAATTTTTTTTTTTAAACATAAAGTCAGAAATAAATCCCAGATGTTAGTTAAGGGAATTTTCCCTGACAAGCCTATGTTACACGTATTTACAATATTTTTTACTTTAGAAAAATAGGTTACTTAAAGCATTAGATCATGCGTGGGGTGCGAGGAATATAGATGTTATTTGAAATTAAAAGGATTAAAATTGAGTTTTCAATAAAAATTTGGTGGAGTGAAGATTTCGATAAAAGTTACACATGGGAACCCATATTATCTATAGATACTCCTTATAGTTACGAAAAGTCAATTAAAAGTCTATTATACTTCTTACAATTACAATAGAAGCACGTGGTTGCATGTTTAAATGTTTTAATGGTATATCTATTTTTATCATAATGTAATATTGTGCTAAGACTTTTCTTACGAGCGAAAATTTAAGTATATATATCCTCCTTGCTTATTGGTTTATGGTGTGGATGCATTTATAAATAGTGAAATAATGAAATCGTTTTTTTTTTAAAAAAAATTTGCATCTGAAGGCCAATATATAAAATGTTATAAATATTTCCTTTAAATCATTTGCGAAGAATTGAAATATGACGATATTGAAAATTAAACAATATGATACATTTTCAAAGATTATCAGTTTATTTTTATGTTAACAAATTCGATATTAAATGCAATTTTACATGGTTCAATACAGTAAAAGCGAGATGAAATATTTATACCATTTTATGAAAATCTCATAAAATGGTATTTTTATCTCCGCGATTTCTTTCCGATCGAAATTTATTTTCCCATTCAGAGTCTACAAAACACCAAACTGTTATCGGAATACTGAAATCTGGTAAATTAAAATCAGAACCATTTAGAAATGCTTCGATTCGATTTTATTGTTCCTTATTTCTCGTTAAGATAACGCTAGAAGTCGAACTCCGATAGAAATCGCCGTTCGTAACCATTCCATCGTAATTAGAATGCCATTAAAAAACTTCAGCATACGTCATTAATGAAAAGGGAAAAAAAAACAGCGTTGCCAACCGCCGCGTGGTAAATCTGTTCCGAGTGGCTCGCCCAGTAGCGTTTGCAGGGGATAAAACAACTATTCATTTTAATTACAATCCGGAAATGTGACGAACCGAAGCTATCCAGACTCGTTTTCTTCAACCCACAAATGGCGAAACGTTTTCCTCTTTAGATTATTTTTTATTAGACCGCTTTAGATGGAAATCGATTCCTGTGGGGAGAGATAGGGAAAGTATAATTCGATTTTGACCCCACGCGCCATTCTATTTGCCTTTTTTTTTCCTTTCCTTCCTCCCCTTTTTCTCATGAGAGGTTGTCTGATGTAAAACAGACGTTGATTGGCTATGGAGCTTCTTTGGATCTGATATAATCAGACAAGTTCTGGAGTTTTCTTCTTCTCTGTCAGTGGCGCGCGCTTTTGTTTCTGCCCGTTCCATCATCGGGGGAATAATGGGAAAACGGGGAAATGGAATAAATAAACATTCCAGAGAGGATCTGGAACGTTTTTCTCTCTGGTCTGGGAATGGTTTTTAAAATTGGGAGAGAGACTATGCGTTTTCCGTTTCCAACTATAACAATCCAAATGATGACGAATGAATCCGTACTTTATTTTGTCATTTCGAATTCATCAAATGGTCGTGTAATGATGCTTTTTGGCGAACAAGTGCATTTTTGACTCGAGGTTATATTATGGTTACTAGTTTAGAGCTACTTGTACTAGTTTGCTACAGATTTCTTGTTCATAGTAACTATTGGAAGGAATATTGATGGTGTCTTGAATGGATAATCGAGGTTTTAAAGTTGTTTCGGTAAAATTCTTTTTTTAAGTTGGATGGGAAGAGTAATATATTGCATTGTTACTGTTGAGACAGAACTGAAAATAAAACATAATCTATTGCAATAAATACTAGCTAATTCAATGAAGAAATATTTCCGATTTAAATCACTGGCAGTTTAGAGGACTCAGGGATATTAATGAATCGTTTTTGAAAATAAAGCTTTCAAAATTATGGAAAATGATATAGTAAAAAAATAAATAAATAAAGTACCGAAATGATGTATTTCATAAATAAAATAGGCATGTAATAGGTTTTAAACTATTTTAATGGTAACTTTCTAATCGATAATAATGTATGAAAATGATAAAATATCTAGCATTTTCTTTCGATATTTTTAATAGTAGAAGGCACATTTTTGTTTGCAAATATTTTATTATTTATCTTAATGAATAGGTATTTTACTTTCACCACCTGTTTTTGGCCCTTTGGGAATATTTTTATAGTTATTATAGAGACAGCTTTCTTGTTTCCTTTTCATTATTTTTATTCTCTGTAAAAAAGCACACCTTAATACCTTCCTACTCCTAATTTCCACATCTTACAATTTGAAGAAACTGAAAATTGAAATAACCTTTATAACTAGTATTTATACCTAATATTGTGTAGGAATGATTGAGACTAATGAAAGCTAACTACTTCAATTAATTTTATAAATTAATGAAAATATTTATTTTTCTGTTAATCGTAGGGGAATGATAATCATAGAATCATCAACGTGTTTCATTCGAATCAAACAGGTGCATTTTTTGGAATTTTGATTATTTATTTGTCAATATTTGTATTGAAAACATTTTCAGTAAAATATTAATGAATTACATTTAAAAATTATTTTATGTTCAGTTTTTTCGTAGGAATTACTTCTTATTTATGTCTTTGTTAATATTTTGATTCGATTTCCTTGGTGCTAATTTTTATATACCTTTTTTTTATTTTATTCCCTTTTGGGGATTATTTTCCATACAAACTTTTATTTAACTTGTCACGTCACATGTAAAAAAATGTGTCTTTTCAGTTCAAAACTTGCACTCGAATTTTAACCCACTTTATATCATCCTCTCGAGTTCACATATGACGACAATACAGTACTATAGTATTCTGAAGCAATGGTGAATTTACTGGGGAGGATTCTTACACTTAACAACGTCCAATCCAGTAGGAATTTTGTACACATATATAGTTATCGTAATTGAAATTTTTAAATCCTTAATTTCAGACTATAAAGAATTAAACAAGTAATAGGGGAAATTTTTTAAATTAAGCTTTTTTTAAAGATCGACTATGTAAAATGTATAAGAATGCTTTTTTCAAATATATAATATTGCATAATTTATAAAAAGTTTGAGGCTTTAATACTTCTTTTAATCTCCCATGAAGAAGCTATGGTACTTAATTTATCTGTAGTTACTGATTTATCTGAGTAAAAAGCCTCAAGCTTGTACACATTATAAATAATTTTGTATTAAAATTATTTTTGTACCTTTTGGTCCATGTTTAAATAAAGCTTGACTCAATTTTTTACTTATATTTATGATATTCGCACTCAGTAGTCCTTACATGTTATTTAAATTAAATGTGATTTTAATTTCTATACTGTAACCACCTTTTATTGTATTATGATATTTGTAAGACTTTCAACTATTGGTCTATTAAAGATACATTCGAATTTTTATAGTTGAGTCTTTCGAGTTTTGATCTCATAGGATGGAATATCAGTATATTTTTAATCATACTTTCGACTGAGGTGAGAGACAAGCTGTGCTGGAAAAGGATAAAAAATCACATACTCTCGCAGATTAAAAAACAGCTTTGAAAAATGGCAAAATTCCAAGATTAATATTCACAAGGGATTCCCTCCGAAAAGGCTGCCTTCTTTTTTTTTCATAAACGGAAATTCGATCCGTCATTAAAAATTCCCTCTATATTCATCGATACTTCCCCTCTCGCTCTGAAATGAGAAATGGTGGATTTTTGAAAGCGTCAGCTGTCGCCCCTTAATGAGGGCGATAAGGGTCCAGGGACCGACCCCCGACCATTTGTTCTTTAAAGGGACGGGGAGAGTCCATTACCGCCCATGCCACGACAACTGATTCGTCAGCTCCTTGGAAAAGTCATATATCTTAGTGCCAACTTCTAAACATATTTCAGATTGTGGATAAAGATACCTCACTTGTAGAATATAAAACAAGAACTCTATACACTTTTCAGCGAATTCTCTAGAAGAAAACTTTTGAAAAAAAAAGATGTATCGTGTGATAATATTGACTGGAAAATTAATGATGGACTTCATTATTATTAAAGAAAGGGACTCAAATTATAGAGAATATTTAAAAGTTTTTTTCTTCCTTATCAAAATTGTATTCAGACTTCATGAATGTACATAAAGTAATACACAGGGTAAGTCGATACGATTCATCCGATTTCAAAATTCCATATTTTCAAAAATAAACGACACAGAATTAAAAGTAATACATGAATGCAAAGGAAAAACATAGAAGTTTTTTTTTTACAAATGATCGATGTAATTTCCTTTAGGAAAATATATAATGTCAATTCGACATGTAAATTCTTGCCAAACACGTTGTAAAATGTCAGTGGTAATGGAATATACAGTTGCAGAAATCCGTTACTGAAGCTCATGTAAATTTGTGAGTAACACTTTATCTTTTACAAATCCCAGAAGGAAGAAATCGCTGGGGCATATCAGGTTACTTAGGCGACCAGCTGTGTAACATCAAAAAAATCATCTGGTCCACTGTAACCCATCCAACTGCATGGTAGCTCCACGAAAGCTTCAAAAACAGCTTCACGAAGAAAGCCCTAGAGAACTATCTGTTTTTCACGATATAAAACTGTTTCACAGTTTCCTTTCCCATCCATGTATTATTTATCATTCTGTGTCATTTATTTTTGAAAATATAGAATTTTGAAATCGGGTGATTCATTTTGAACAACCCTATATTTCAGTAACTTCTCTCGAAGAAAATTTTCGGTAAAAGATGTATCGTATGTTAATATAGAGTGGAAAATTTATGATGAACCTCGTTTATGGTTAAAGAAAGGAATAGGAATTAGAAGATTTGAAAAAAATTCTCCTGTATCTATATCATACGCAGACTTTATTAATCCATAGAAAGCAGAACATTTTAGCTATACGAAAATTCATTTAGGTCTAAATCAATTATTTTTATTCCATTTTTTCTGTATAAGTACATGTTTTATATTTGTCTTCCGTGCTTTGAGGTAAAAAAAAGATTAAAACATCAATGTTTGATATAATTAGAAAACTATTTATTTCCGAGAGGGTTTTAATTATTAATAAGAAACAACCGATATGCTTCGATAAAATTGATTCTGCATATTAATTGATTCTAATGTACATAAAATTGTAAGTGACAGCTATTCATGTTGATTCGTTTGGCTTCTGGAATCCGTAGATTGAAGTAACCCACAGTATGGGGGAGATAGAGTTTAATCTGCCGCGTTCTACAACAACGGCGGCTTTCGAAAGATCAAGAAGCTCTGGAAAAAAAATGTATGAATGTAGATGATGACTATGCAAAGAAATCCTGAAAAAATAAAAATTATGTTTGAATCTAGAGATAATTTTTAGTAGTAATTAAAACTTTACGATTCTCCAGGATAATAATTAAAACGAGTAACACTTAACGATACTGTGGGTTATTTCAATCTACGAGTTCGATGATACCAAACAAATCGACACGAATAGTTCTCATTTACACATAACGAACAAAAAGATTCGTTAACATTCAGAATAAATTTTATCCGGGTATCTTGGTTATTTTTTTAGCAATAATTAACATGTATGATAACCCTCGTTTTAAATATATTTGGTTTAAGGAGCTCTGTGTGCTCAGTTAGTGTGGGAAATATCCATACAAGCACGTTTCTGCGAAGAAAACACTGTGGTTTTAGTATACTAATTGCAGTAAAATTAATTCAGAAAATAACATTTAATAAATACTGTTTTACAAATATGAATGAGGTATAAAAATTGAATAAACATTTAATTGGTTTACATACACAAGAAAACTAAAAATTAGAGATTTCGAGGCCTGTAAAAAGTATTAGTACTCTGGAACAAATAAAAAATTTGTGTTTTGTGACAGGATCAGTGAACTCTATGTCGATAAGTAACATTCATCATCTTGAGGCACATATACAATGATATGGTACATTTTAAATGTGATAGACATTGCATGATTTTTAAATAGGTTAGAATCTGAGGAATTCTGTTATTCTGAATGAAAACTGATTAAAAAGTTTTGTAAGGACTGTAAAACACACACTGGTGAACAGTTGTAAGAGGGGATCCCAAAATGATCTGTTGTAAAATAATGAGTGGGTGTGGAGATCCAGCTTAGTAAAATAATGTTGCCACTCTATCCACTACATCTGAACTAATAACATTTAATGTTCCGGAAAATAAAGAAGTTTATGAAATATCTTAAAAGAAAAAAAAGTGTTCGTTTTAAGTTGTCGATTAAAGAATGAAAAAAGGCATATAAACGAAAGCAAGGATCTCTGAGAAACTTGTCAGTGCGGGGCATGTCCACCGTGGAGTGCGTTGCAACATTCCACACGTCGTGTCATGCGTTGCGCAACATTAATCAGCAGTTGTCGAAGCAATTTACTTCCCTCCTCTATAAGAGCACGAATGAAGGTGATCTGGGTTTTCGGAGGATATTTTCGATGAACAAGTAGCGTACTAAAAACGTCCCAAAAATTTCTAATGGGGTTCATGTCTGGAGAACATGCTGTCTTTGTGAGGCGTTGAATATCCTCACTCTCTAGACATTCTTGAACAGCGGTTGATCAATGACATGACGTGTTGTCGTTCCACGAAGACAATATCATCATCGACAGCATCACGGAAAAGTGGACTTGTGGCAGTAGGACTTCATTAATACATCTTCGGCTGTTCCTATTCCTAGATTCGAACATTTGTAGGGGTGTGCGGTCATTGATCATAACAACTGACCCATTATTTGACTCTGTAATGTCGGATATCGATCTCTTTCCTAGATATTTTTGGGGTGATATTCTGTGCCCTTTTCACACCAGAATATCTGGTGTCTACACTCCGAACCAGACTGAGGCTACTCTCACTTGAGAATACTATGTATGCCCAGTCCTGGTGGGTACAATTTCGATGCTCACGATAACATTCCAACAGGGCTGTACTTTTCAATATGGACAATGGCACACACAACAGGTTTGCGGGAGTATAGTTCTCTTTCTCTCAAAAGTCTCTCTACTGTTTTTCTTGTGACCTGTCCTGTGGAAGAAAAATATCAATTTGCCTCCTGCTCAGAGTTGTAGTGCGCCTTGTATTTTTTGCCGATATGGCAATGAACTTGTCTCCTGTTAGAGTCGTACTTAAACCATGATATCCCTATTGCAAATTGTTACGCATTACAGTTATATTAAATGATTCAGATCCATAACGCTTTGAGCGATATTAAACTCTCTGAAAACATCTTATTGTTCGCCCTTACACAATCATTACAATTACGGTTACGCGTAAAATCATCTAAGAGGGATTAAGAAGAAATATAGAAAAGTTCAAGTTTGTCAATTAATTCCTTCCCATCAAAGTTTTGCCTGGAACAATGGTTGTCCAATCGCTTGAAACCTTTTAAATCTCTGATCAGTGCTATTACGTGAAATGAATAAACGTGGCAAAGAAAATTTGCTTTCCTCATCTAATAGTCAATATTTTGCTTCTTTTCAGGCTGTGGTTGCTAAGTTTGATAATGTCATCCTCTCTTTGCAATTGCCCGCTAGTGTATAGTGAAATTTCAATTTTAGTTGGAAAACCGTGTCCTGCAATGCAAAAGCAGTTATTCAGAGATGTATGTCTTCCAAAATGCTGTATAACATTGCTGGCCCAGGTCAACCATCTCTACTTATCTCTGTTCGATCGTTCGTTGAAGATAAATGCTTCAAAATTTACATAAGGGAAAAAACAAATTAAAAGTATTCTCAGAAAATACTGTTAGAAATGCTTGTAAGTGACAAGGTTTATTAAACCATGTTACACGAAAAAAAAAATTGGGAATGGAAAAATTCGAATGTTACGATTATTCTTCGCTGCAAAGAGAGAGTTAAGAAAAACCAAGAGTTATAGAATAAAGCTGTTTTTTTCTAACAAAAAAAATTAATCATTTTTTCATAAGCAGTAGAAGAATGGTACGGAGAAACCGAAGCATAGAAATGCATTCAGAGAATTTACTTCCAACAATGAAACTTGAGGCTGTATGGGAATTTCAGGATAGGAAATTTAGTCTCTATTGACAGATTCATGAATAAACAGATTTATATAGACATACTGAAAAATAATTCGTTATCACAATATATTGCGACAGAAATATTTTCCCTAGTGAATACATTTTTTTTTCACGTTAATGATCTTATGTACCTCATATATATCACTTTGGTTCTTATATAACACTCCTAAATTTATGAAATTTATTCCTGAATAACCAGACATCAATTCCATTTAACATTTATAAGAAAACTCTTGATCAAATTGTTCAAACAGGCTGATTTACAATAAGCATGACTCGAAAAACGCTCAAAAAAAGAAAAAAAGGGACTACATTTCTGGTGTAATGACATCAAATGGGATTAAATCAATGCAAAGGAGACTCAGAACATTTATTGAAGCTAAGAAATATCCTACTAAAGACACCAATTAAAAAATTCAGATTTAAGCAATTGAGATTATGAACATTGTTTCTACATCACAAGATTGCGCATCATTTATGTTACGTATGTAAATTTTTCTGTAAATTTTAGATGGAAAATTATATTCTATTATATATGTCTAATGACTTGATTGTGTAATTTAACTATGCATTTCTTGACAGAGAGGCTTCTTTAGATTATAACTATTTCTAAACTCACTGTATCTATATATAGCTTACAAACGCGCAAGTTTACATTAAGTAGGGCTTGTTTTGGGCTTGCATGCAATTCTCAAAATATCATCTGCTCTAGAATAATTTAATATTTTTCTTAAAATTGTTATTATTTCTGTTCGTTTCAATAAAATCGTTTACCATTTCTATAATAAATGTTTTCGTAACTGTAACGTGTTAAAAATCGTTTGAAATTAATTCCGTGTTTGAATTCTGGCTTGTAATTTGTTGTATCGTTTTCGTACTAAGAATAATTTAGTATTCAATTATAGCTCTAATTGGGATATCGCTTTATTTACTTCGCGTCAACTTTTACTCTGTTTATTCATGAAATCTTTAGAAATAGTATTGGTTTAGTGCAATCCCTGCAGCAACTGGAAAGAGTTGATGTACGACTCATTCCAACGGCCATGTTTTAGTACTTATAACAATATTTTATACCAACAGTAATAATTTACTTGAACAAATTGAATTTCAATAAACTTGTGTTAATAGTCCATTTGAATCACTTTGAAACAACATAATTAATTCAGATACAAAGTCACACTATTTTCTGTTTGAAAAGATTATGATATTGGACTATCAGATCTAATTATTTAAAGAATTAAATTTTACGCCAAGTTTCTCGCCAAGTCGCCAGATGGTCGCCAAATCCGTCGCATTCCTTATCAAGTTCACGCAGCAAGGAAAAACCATGTTTAAAAAACTCGTTTTTTACCGGTATTTTTACTTGGTTTGAAATAAAACAAAAATAGGAATTCATTTTACGACAGTAATAATTACATACAGCTTAAAATATATTTAGTTTAAGAATGTACAATGCCTCCCTTGCTTTAATATTTAAATACATTTAGCTTCAAATATATTCGATTTGATAATTTATCCTTTGCTTTAATTCTAATATTTAATTGAATAATTTAATAATTATTAAAACAATGTTAACATCTTTGATAGTGAAATCTGTTCTTGTTAAATTTTTGTATGGAATTTTTTGTTTATTTTCGTTCATTTTCCTCCGCATGACTTTTTTTTTTTTAAATTGATCATTATTTCATCGAACCAAATTTTACTTCAATACAATAAGAATATAAAATGTTGCTTGTTTATTGTATTATAAAAGGAATCGAATATATAAATTTTATTTATTTGTAATGCTTTGTTAAATTTGTAAGTTTCGTTTTGCTTTTACCTCTCTTTAAGACTGTTTTTATATTAGAGAATAGTTCCTTAACTTGAAAAAAAAAATTTAAATGCAAAAATGTTCCAACATTTCACATATTATCACTTGAATAAGGTCAATTTATTTGAGTACACTATTAGCCTCTACTTAAATCGATCTATGTTATATTAAACATGTTTTATATTTTATGAGAAAACAAATTTTTATATTTAAACTCAAGATTTCATATTAATTGATTAATTCTTTTTATATCTCATTTCTCCAAACTTTAAAAGAATAATTCTTCAACTTAAAAACGATTCCCCTTAAATCTGTTGAGGTTTCAAGTCCTCGTTTTCATGAAATGAAATTTTGAAGAAGGGAGTGCTAGCTCAAGTATCTTTCTTGTCACCTGATTGAAGTTCGAAATGAGGAGGTCCGTTGCTAATCTCCCTCGTGTAGCATCTCAGTGTGACGTTAATAAACAATCACATCAATGTCCCTTTTTAATCTTATTTAAAATAATTTTGAAGCAAAGGTACAATGAATAGAAAGTCACACACAGATGATGACTAAGTCATTTTATTCAGATCTACGACTAATCAATATTATTATGAACCTGCAATGACGCTTCCCTGTTCCAATAAGAGATAAGGGACATTTACAAAAGTTTCGTTCGCCTCTGAGGAAAGTTTAAGCAATGACTCCTCCCAAAATATCGGTGTTGAATTTGGCGACCATTTTAACAACTTGAAGAGAAACTTAGTGGCTTTGTGACAAAATGAAGGTTCTCGAAAAAAATTGAGTCTTGTTGATATCTCGATTAGGAAAATATTTTGTTGATTTTTGTGAATTTCTCATGTCTCGTCTCATCTAGCTAGAACAGCAAAAATAAGGAGAGAAGTGAAGTTTAAGAGAATTGAAAAAGGGAACCTATTAGGGAATCTGTCTTCGTGTTATTTCTAAGGGGGACATTGATAAAACAGTCAATTTCAGTCCAGAACTAATTAAGTATTCGAACGAATGACTATCAAAAAGAAGCTTACGATAGATAGTTTTGATCTTCAGATCTTCTAGTGTATGACAGATCGAATTTTTTTCTCAATGGGATCTGTCATGCACTAAAAGTTTTGATAACTTGTTCCAAAAAAATTTGGAAATATTTTTTCTGGGGGAGGAAAAGGAGATTCTCTCTCGGCTTATATACGGATCAGTTTATATTCGGAAATATAAGGTGTATTCTGTTCGATTCAAATGTTAAAATTTGCTTTTGTTACTTCCTCTCAAATAGAAAGAGATGTGAAAATGCACTTAAAAATATAATTTATTTCTTAGTCTGAGTTCATGTGGTTCTTCAATGTCTACTTTTCGAATGAATGAAATGAATTCACAAAGATTCAACGTTATCTTAGGAATAAATAAAATCTAAAAAAAAAAAAATCTTAGCTTATTCATAAATTTAATTGCTATTATTTTTAAGAGAAATCACAAGTTGCGAAATTGTCCTTATTGGATCGAGTGAGTGCATCGGATAATCCTATCGAAATAGAATGAAATGATTTTATTCCGAACTTTCATTGGGAAGAAGACGTATTTTAAGCAAATTTGTTCTTAACAGGGAGTGACTCGAAAAGATATTTAGGGGTACATAGTATCCAGTGAACAACTTTTTTAAAATTAGATGTTTATGAAATAAAGTTTTTTTTCACCGTATTTGAACGTACATAAAATATGCATTTCAAACAAAATACTTCGTTTTCGAACTATTATTTATTATTTTAACTTTTCCCAAAATATTTGAATATTTTAAAATTCCTACTACTTATACAAATTATAACATTTTCAATCATTATTACTTTTAATATTTTAGAAGTGTTTCATATTTCTAATTGTTTTGTGCATAGATTTAGTTATACTTGTGTCTCGCCTAGTTTTATAATTTTCTTTTTCTATGAAACACTACGAAAAACAGCAAAAAGCAACTTTATCTAATTTTATGCTTTTTTAAGAAAAAAATAGCTATTCAACTAAATCTTTATTCCCTACAATAAATAATCAAACATAGTATGCAAAAACAACCAGAAAAGTTTTCAAAACTTTGTATTGATTACTAAAAAGCCTTAGCATTACAAATACATGGCCGTTCTCAAAAATGAAAAGCTGAGAAAAAAAGTTTTGAATGTCAATTCATTGACTCAATACATTGTTAAAGAAAATTTAAATAACTAGATATACAGTGTAACCAGAGCTATAAAATTTCGTACATATATTCAGAAAACTTGCACAATTAATATAAAGTAGGAAATTTTTTTCTGATATTTTTGTCATTTCTAGGACATTGCGTGTCCTTAAAGTGGAGGATATTTTTCATATTCTTCTCGAAGTGATGCCTATGACAGTATCAATTCAGTTTAGTACTGTTTAGATTTACGTTGACTTTCTAGAGCGAGGATGTCCAACCCATGGCACTGCGGAGTCCTAACAGTGGCATGTGAAGACCTCTTGAAAAATTTAAAAATTTTGAAAAATAATACTATCATCTTTAGAAACTTTGTCCAAAGCCATAAAATCTCTTCTCATGCGCTTCTCAATAAATCTCCCTGGAAAACAATATTACCTGACACCAGAATCAGTTATGCAGTGCGGTCAAGGAACAAGACCAATGATTTGGCTTATTGTTTGTTGGCGCGACATGCAAGAGCGACACCCTGTTTTTATGGCTAAGTTGATTATAAACATCCGATCAATTACACTTTTTAAAAAATTTCTTGAATTTCGATGCCATGGGTTATCTTGCAAATTTTAATTTTATCACGCTGATGAGTGAAACTTTGTCACCGAAATTAAAATATGTAGAGAGTTTTATTTTATACCAAGCTTAACTGACTGAACCTTTACAATGCTTTTTGAAAATTAGACCTAAATTTGAACTTTTGTTTTATTTGTTACATTATTTTTATACTTGCAATACTCGGACTTACATAAAAAAGTTGTGCTGTTTGTAAAAACTTAATAATCAGCTTATGTATAGCGTTTTTTTAAATCTTTTTTCATTTGTTTATCTTGGAAAAGTTGGAAGTTGCACGTGTGATTTCTTTTTGTTCAGTTAATGGCACTCTTCCCAAAAAGGTTGACCACCCTGTTCTAGATTAATGGTTCGTATCAGGTTGGGTACCGCCCACTGGAACAGATTGAAGAGATTCAATAGGGCGTATTGGGTCCAAGATTAATTTAGGGGACATTGAGGACCAACTACCTCCCCCTTGGACAATAGTACCAAGAACGTGTTGAAAGGCTTGATTAATTATCGAGCACATGTTTCAGCACAAAGTTCTAAATGTCTTTTAAGGAAGAACTATCCGTATTATGTGTTGGTACAAAACAGCTTTGTTCCCAATAATTTTTTGACTAGGTCATGAAAGAATCGCGGGATGCAGTGTGCATCCCACAAAGAATCACACTGCATGGGTATGTTCTGTCTTGGTCAGCAAGATTTATATTAAAAAGTTTGGACAGGTCATGAGCAAATTATAGCTCCCACCGATGCATCACCATAAATTTCTAACCTCAATGTGTTAATTCTACCGCTTTTCATACTTTTCTTCTCAAAACTAGATCAGTGCTTGTAATTGTATGGAGTATAACGTATTCGATAGAGTGAATAAAAAGAACTTTCGCGTGCGTGATTACATTCTTTTTTTCAACTCTCTGAAGTGTTTTTAAATATTAAAATCTGAAAACTCAAAACTATATTACAGATTTCAAGAATGAAAGTGGACTTTTTTTTCTGAAAAGGGAAAAGTGTACTTTTTCTTCCGAGAACGGGTCGGTTGGTGTAAAATGTTTGGGAACCTATTTTATTGAGAGTTAAATTTAGCAATGTAGTGTAAATCTCTTTAATTCATTTTCTGTAGTCAGCTTTGAGTCAAACTAATGTTTAGTAAATTCAGAGTAATCTAAAGTTCCTGCTCATGACAAAAAAGCGGTCAACATTCTTTGGACCCATTGGTCCAGGGTTCCAAACAGCAGTGGTATGTAAGTTCAACAACTCATTCACCCACCACGGGGGTGAAAAACCACCTGCCGCCGAAGGGGTGACTCAGGACTGGAACACTAGATGGCAGCACAGCCTATAACTACTGATTGCATAAGCCCCGGACGCAAAAATACTTTCCTCTGTATGTCTAACTAAAGACAATCTGACATAAATCATGACGTAATATTTCGGCCCTGGCGTATATGTCGACGAGACCCGCCACTCAACACTAGACAGCCGATGATTCAAATGAAAACTGTCCCAAGCAAGAAACTCAATTCAACAGGGAGGGGATGCATATCAATTGCAGAAATGGCCGGAAAGAAATAAAAAAAAGCAACCTTCTGTACTAACCAATGTTTTTCTTAGTATCATCATGATGATACTGGATAGGGAGTATGCAGCGACTCTCTTCTACAACAGCGTCAAAAGTTAAAATGCCTTACTAAATGACCCGAATAGGGCGTTCTCATTAGCCCTGTTGTTCAAAGCATGACAAAAAGTGAACGATCAACTTTCCTTCGAACTCATTGGACCAGGGTTCGAAACAACGCTGGCACATCAAGGTCATCAACTCTCTCCTCCTCCTCCTCGGGGTCAGAAAACTATCGGCCGCCGAATTGCCTTCGCTTCCTTTCACCTCTTTTCAAATGATGTTTATTTCATTATGGCTCATTATTTCATCTATACTCGAGTGAAAACGAAATGTTACAATACTTAAATATTGTCACGTAGATATTTTAGCTGGATGAATTGAAAAATAAAACACATATCCGAATAATGTGGTTTATTAACAAACTGACAACCGCTACCCTTGGCTGAGAACTCTTTCTAGGACTGATAAGTGATTATTTATCAACATCATACACGAAGGCTACTGGCGACGACCCTTGTTATTCCATGTGAAGAGGATGATACCTGGGCTGGCACGCTCTCTCCTAACTTCTCCACCACGCCAACAGGAGGACTTTCAACCTCCACAGATTTAACGTGCATCATCCTTGCAGCACTGCAGGACTTTAATGGCATCAGGGCTCGAACATACGACTCGAAGAAAACAACGCCGGCCACGAGTCCGCGATCATAACCATTAGACTACCCCAGCCTCACTCGAAAGAATATTCCACTACGATATATGGCTTTATATATCAAAGTGGAATATTCCAGAACATTGCTCTGGAAACGTAAAGAATATTCTGGGTGGTCTTAGAAATGATAAAGAACAATTTAACAAAACCTTTACATAAAGTTTCTGGAGTTGGCGTTTTGAACCTGAAAGTTCTGGATCCGTAGACAATCGGTGCTCGCAAGCTTCGTGGTAATATAATGAATACTTATTACTGTTAAATCTCTACCAGAATAATTCTTGATGTAGATAGCTTTTAATTTAACTATTTGTGTGTGATTTGTATACTGCTAACGATATTAATTTTATTCCGATTTTCGTATGTTTAATTATGTTTATAAAAGGCCAACGATATTTGTTAAAATGAATATATAATAATAATTATTTTTTTAATTTTTCGATTGTTAAATGGCACCAAAAGATTTTTATTTGGAATATTATAATAATTCTTAGTTAGTTGTTCTAAAGTGTTAAATGAAGTAGCGAAGTATAGTCTATTAGCTCCTAGTCCTTTTAGTAAACAGCACAAACATTTAGTGGTTCGTCGAGCCGCAGTAAGAATTTTTTTTTTTATTGAGAACACAAAAAAATCCCCGTGAACCAACAAAGTATCACCCTGGACTTTCAGGAGTAAGTATAAAACACATCACAAAAGGAAAATGACAAAAGGGAAAATTTAAGAGAAAAAATGATTACGATTACTTACAAAGAATTTACAATGAATTTACAAAAATAGCCAAATGCATTTCTTTTGGATACAAGCTGGTCAAAATCAGGAGGGCAATTGATGTTGATGCTTTTAAGTGTTAATTTTAGGCTCTTTCTTTCACTAACGAATTTAGAGCATAAAAGAATCACATGTTCCACATTTTCCTCACCACCAACGCTGCAATCACAGGAAGTCGTTGGATTCAAATTGAGTCCGCTAAGCTAACTTTTAAAGTTTCCTTAACCAGTGAGGAATTGAGTCATTTTGAAATTGGGGAATCTCAACTTTGACTTGACAATCTCAATTTAATGGAAGGGGTAACTTTCTTTGAAAAGGTCCTTTTGTTTAAATTGATGTATTGTTGGTTCCAAGACTCCACTATACTTTCTGTCATTACCTTCTTATAGAAGCAATGTCTATTTCATGGTGTAGTTGGAATTGAAGAATCATTTCCAACTTGAGATTTAGTGTTTTGAACTAAGAAACGCTTGTGTGATATTTTAGAGAATATTAAGTGACGATTATTGACTAGAATATATAAAAGTTAGTAACGCAGGAAATGAGTGAGTAATCTCTCCCTTGTTTTGCTATTTTTCTCATTGCGGGAGAATTTGCAAAATATTTGAGGTATGATAATTTGCATCTAATATTAATTGCATGATAACGAAAATGGCCAAAACTATGATAGATATCCTCGCCAGGAAGAGAATACAAGAATTAGAGTTAACTAAGTTTAAATCACTAAGCCCGTTCTTTAAGTAAGTATCGTTTATAATATGGTAACTGCAGCATACTGTCGCCATTCCACCCACGTACGTGAGTAGGTACTCACCCATCTGGATGTAGCACCTGTACTTATATCTGTTGACAAGTCAGCTCGGAAGCATTCGTCCATGTTTACGTCTGTTTGTATAAATTTAAAATGCCCCACACAATTTAAAATGCGCCAACTGTAAAATACGCACTGATTCGTTTTCTGCACACTTGAAATTCCACTTCATCAGCAGATTGATGAAGTGTGTGAACATATAATATTCACATGGCATCGGAAGCAAAATAGCGATCCATAAATAATCAGACATCAGTCAAGTGATCCATAAGTTTCAACATTAGCCAAGAAAGGGAAGTTCAATTTCGGCATTTAAAATCATGTACACTGCATTTTGGAATAATGAAAGGCTGATGCTTGTGGATGAGTTTTTGTATCTGAGTGACGCAATAAATTTCGAAACCTACTGTCACACCTTAACTAATCTGCGTCGTGCAATCTCAAACAGAAGACGTGGCATGCTAAGTAGAGGTCTTCTTATGATAATGCACACACGTGGCTCTTCGAACCCGAGATCTCATCGCATCATATGGCTGGGAATAACATGATCTCCCCCAGTATAGCCCTGTGTGTGTGTGTATGATCTGGCTTCTAGTAACTACCTCTTATTCCTTCAGTTGAAAAAACATTCAGGGGTCAGTGTCACGACGTTAACGATGATGTCAAAACGACCGTTCAGCAGTGGTTAGTTCTTCAGGGGACTTCTATGAGGATTGAATACAGAAGCTGGTTGTACGACATAATACATGTCTTAATAGTGAAGGTAATTACGCTGAAAAGTAAACTAAGGTTGTGACGTTGGGCTATTCGCGATTTTCTCTTCACTAACATTGGTGACTTTAATTGAGATTGATTGTACGAGGCAAACAGCTTCTTCTCAACCAAAATGAAACGTGATTATTCTAATTAGAGGCAGGTAGAAATAAAGTGAAGTGATCTAGATAGGGGAGTACATAAGCAAAGGGAAATTTTGAGGATAGAAGTTGAGTGGCTCTAGCACTGAGTATATGCCTTACAGGCGGTAGATGATATCAAGAGTTGTTACAGGTGATAGTGATCGTAGTGGAGTCAAGAAACTTAATCAACCTCAACTGGAGAGATTTTGGTAAGACACTATTAATTCGGTATTAGTTGAAAGGGTGAATCTATCTAGGGCGTATCCAGGAGAGCGCATATCCCTCAGACATTATACCTCAAGGCTATCAAATAAATAACTGTGTGAGATTTGTCTAGTGTCTATCCTTGTAGATTATTGACTTTTAGTGTTAGTTATATTTAATTGAGTTATAGCACAAGAGTCAATTAGAAGTGCAGCTCCACAAGGTACAGGCTTTCTTATCAAAATAAAATAGTAGAACAACTGCACTTTTTTTAATATCAAGACGGTGCTCACTTAATAACCACCCTGATACAATGAACCAATTGAACAATTCGATATATGGAAGCCCTAAGCCATTCTTTGTTTGAATACCTAGAGTAAATCTTCCTTTAATGCACCGCAGCTCATTGAGATTAAGCTCTGTTCATGCATATTCATAAGCATTTTAAATTTTTAAAATGTTCCCCCGGAGCGCGCACGCGACGACATTCTCGTTCTTATGTTCATAACGGGGTGACAGTTTCTTCTTTCCATTGCGGTAATTGTATTAAAACTTTCGATTAGCGCACTGCCGACTGATTGCTTTGCTCTCGACTTCCTTTTCAACGTGGGGGGATTGTTGAATCAATCGATGTGTGCATTTCGGGGCGTCAATTCTCTTGCCCTCCCCCATTCGCGGTTATTTAACTTCCTTCGCCACCCCCAAGAAGAGCGAGGGGCCCCCTCTCTTTTTCGCGCGTGGGGATAGCAGATTATAATAAAGTTTAGAATGGACTACCCTTTTGTATTCATCGGCTTGCGTAGGGCTCGTTAGCAAACAACTGCCACTTTTGGAAGGGGCGGGGAAATCCTCAAATTAAAATGACACTTTATTTGTCGGTCAGTCTTTTTTTCCCTTACTGCTCGTTTAATTCTAGTACACTCAAACCTGTTTCTGAACGGTGGATAAGACCGTATATAAGGAAACGCATAAAAAAATATTCTAAAATTTCTAATGAGATGGTGACTGTCTATTGATTTACGAGGTCCGTCGCCAATCGCCTCGTGTTGCTTCTAGAGCGACTTTAATAAAAACTAAACTAAGACTGTCTATTGACGTCATCATCACACGTTTGTTGACGTCACACTGAGAAGCAACACAAGGTCTATTGGGGACGGACCTCGTCATTCTGAATTACGATCAAGTGAAGAGGACGACACCTAATTTGGCAACACTATTTTCAAACTTTTCCACCACGCCGACGGGAGAAACTGAGACTTCGACAGATTTAACATGCGTCAATCCCCCTTCACGACAGATCTTTAGCGACATCAGGGTTCGAACCCGCGATTCGACGAAAACAACATCTGCAGTGAGTCCTCGACCACTGGGCTACAGCGGCCACCTGAAACTTCATAAGTAGCTATGAAGTAAATTGTTTTCAACACATTTTTAAAAAAATTGTTGTTAATAGGGACCGTATAAAAAAAAGTTAAATTTATTTTTAAAAAACCTTCAAAAGCTCCCGATGGAGTTAGAAATTGGTTCCTCAAACAAGGCGAAAATTAATTTATTGGAGGGCCATTCGCTAAAGTGGCGGTCACTTGTTGAGTGTAGCTCTATTGAAAATTTAAATTCTCTTTTTATATTATTTCGAAACCTTTTACGCTGAATAAATTGATACTTAATTAAAACTGCTTGCCATCTTATTCTTATATTTTTCAAAAAATGTATTACTGTGCACTTCACAATGAAGTTCTCGAAGTTTAAAATACCATTCGCATCAGCATCTCAAAGAATTTTTGCGAACAGCTTTAACAAATTTGGCTCCAGATTCAGTTGTCAAATTTGACGACTTTAGAGAGGGAGGTAACAGCTCAGGCGTCGTCCTCTTCAATTGACCTTCACAGACTCAAAATGACGAGGACCGTTGCCAAAATCTCTCGTGTTGCTTCAAAGTACGATGTTAATAAAACCAATCAATCAATCACAAATGTCAGTGATGGAAATACTGGATATACAGTCGTTGTAAGTGAACCCAGGGTATAGTAAACTCTTGGTGAAAAATGAACTTTTTCACTGGTCTCAAATGAACTCTTAATAAGTAATGTTATTTGAAACGCTTATAGTGAATTGAAATTTTCCTTCCTCACATTTTTTATTCCAGTTTTCCAAATGTAATTTCACATACTCAAGTATAAGGGATAAATTGGTCAGTATTGATAGTTTACTAAAACACATATATTATAATTATCTTGTTAATCTAAGTAAATGAACTTGCCAGTAGACACATGCATAAATATAATTTTTACTTTAATACATTATAATTGAATAAAATATTATAGAAAACAAATTATAATACAAAATAACAAATGTATTCAATTTATCTGATATTATACAAATATATAACGATATATATTCAGGATTTTTCGAAACCCATGGACAAAAATTTAAGGAATGATATAGGCGGGGAGCAAGCGGTGAATCGTTCGACGGCGCCATGTCTCCTGAAATTCTCGGTATAAATGACGATGTGTAAGAAAATTCCCGTTACATGCTTTCAGTTACAACGCAATCTAGAGGTTCACCACTTGCACCACATATATTCTATAATTTTTTTGCTGAATCATTGAAAAGAAAAAAAATTTGAGGTTTATTTAAATCAATTAATTTACTTGTATGGTTTCATTTAAATTACTGAATCAGCTTTTACTTTACCAGTGAATTTTTTCATGGAGTAGTGTGGACACGCACACATGCGTGTATTCGTATAAAGTTTGTGTGGTGTCTTTTATGTTCTTAAAGTTTTTAATAGTGATGTCTGTTTTATTTTTTGCAATTTGTTAAAGCCTTTTTAAAGGATTAGGTAATTAATCTCTTTCTGCAATTGTATTTTGACCTCTTTAAAATTTTCTTACATTTTATTCTGATGGCATGTCAATGGTAAATATTTCATATAACATTTTGTTTTAGAAAGCTTACTTTTTGATTAATTTTTGGTTTAATTAATAGTATTTTTATTTAGATTTTTAATTGGTTTTACTCTATTTTAAATAATTAGTTAAGAGTGATTTGGTTTTTGCAGCAAATTTGAAGGTACTTCCTATGTTTACTTTCTTTTTTTCTGTAATTGATTTTCTAAATTTACTGATTTTTGGTTTTTTTTGCCGTAATTTTTTTTATAATGTGGTATATTGAAATGTAATGGTTTGATGAGTAATTATTAGTATATAAACACATTATTCCTTTCCAAAGTATGCAATAGTATTAATTTTATTATTTCCATAATTTTAAATTTTGTTTTCTACAATTTTGGTTTGCTTTAAATTATTTGGTCTTCAATAGTTGGTTTTGAATTATTAGGTTTTAATATTTTAGATCGTTTAGTTAAGTAAAATTTGATTTGATTTGATTTCCATAAATATTAATTCTATTATTGATGTTTCCTGATATATATATATATATATATATATATATATCATATAATATAATGTAATATAATATTTAATGAATTATTAATTTATTAATAAATTGGGTGCAATGATAATGATTGTTTTCATTAAGACCAACTTCAAAGGATAAAAAGATTTAATTGTTTCAGCAAAATTCGATACAGTGTAATTCGATACATGTAAATGTGAACTTTTTATTATGACCGCATATGGTTCATTACAATGAAATTCTGCAGTAAATCGATACTGCTTAAATAATTATGTCGCTTAACTGAATCTCTAATAGAGTTCCGTCTTCAAGTATAATGTAGATGAATATCTAAATAGAGGTAGAATTCTTATATCGATTTGAATAGCAGCATGTTACTGTGATTCTTATAAATTTTAAGACCGAAGAAATGCACAAAAATTAAATGAAAAATTTACTATTTCGTTATTCAAGATGGAATGGATAAATTGCGCTAGAGGATACTCAATTCATACACAGGTAGAATTTACTCAAAAAAATTTCCGTATACAAATAGCCAGCAGTACTTAATATTAATTTTTTACCTGTTTAAAATTTAATTTGTTGTTTGATTTTCACTTATGCCTTTGCACGATAATTTTTTTTTAAATATTCAAAAGATCGTCCCGCTTTAAACTTCTCATACAAGATAAAATTTCTCGTTTCTTAAAAAACAGATATATATTCCTCTATGACATTAAAAATATCTATAACTTAGTATTCTTATCTTTTCTTGATAAAATATAAAGGGAAGAAAAGAATTTTGTGATTTAATTACCAACAAAGAGTTTGAAAAATTAGTCTATTTATTAAAAAGTAGTAATTTATGTAATATTGAATGTTATCAACAAATATGATAGATCTTGATTATATTTTGGCCTTTTATAGTACGATAATGGTTCATGTAAAATAATAGTGATATCTATACAATGGAATATCTCATAATCGTAAAGTTTATATTTAATATTTCAAAAGAAAAATAGAATTGTCGGCTTTTAAATCGGTTTCTATTCTTTAATCTAAAGATTTCTTTTCCTTTCTGAAAACTGGCCGTGGTAGTCTTTTTCGAGCCCTGATGACACTAAAGATTCGTCATGTAAAGGGGCTGATAAAAGTTAAATTTAGTCCAGGTCCCAAGTGCTCCCACTGGCGTGATGAAAAGTTCGGAGAGGGAAGTTCCAGCTCGCATGTCATCCTCGTCACTCGAAGTTGTAAATGACGAAGTCCACCACCAATTGCCCTCGTTCTACTTCTTAGTGCGCCGTTTATAAATACAATCCAATCCTTTCTGAAAAAGGCATTGTTTGATTTGGTTTTTATTAACGTCTCATTTGAAGCAACACGAGGGCTATTGGCGATGGACCTCGTAATTTTGAACATCGGTCGAGGGACGAGGACAACACATAAGTTGGTATCCCCTCTCCTTACTTCCCCACCACGTCAACGGGAAGACTTAGGGCTACAACAGATTTAACGTGCTTCAGCCCCGGCTACACGGCGAGTCTTTAAAGGCATCAATGCTTGAATCCATGACTCAAAGAAACCACCGGCCGCTAGGCCGTTGCCTTAACCCCTAGGCTACCGCAGCCAAGAAAAGGGTATACTTTTAAGGGAAAGAAAATTGAAATTTATATTCCTTAAATAGTAGGAAAACGCTTAGCACTATTGATATAGGTATACCAGTATGATTTAAAAATTACCTGTTTTCAACGACAGATGGTATTCTTAGGTAAGTTGACGTTACCATTGTCTGCTACCTCCTGTTAAATGGCATGTATATAAATTAGATTCTTATTTAGAAGGTAGTTTTCGTTTGGTTGCAAATAGGCAACCAAATCAAAATTTGATTGCTGTTTACGTTGAGCTGTCACTGCCGAGAAGAAACCTAGATTAATCATTATACACCAGAAACCAAGAAACAATTAAAAGAACAGGTTGTCTCCAATGAATCAGTTTCAAAGAAACTAAAGATGGCCTCTAGGCTGGAAAGATTACAGCGATGATTGTTAAAAACGCGAAAAAAACATAAGCATGGATTTCTTAGAAAAAGAAAAATCAATCAGTAGTCAATACTGCAATGAGATAATTTATTCTGATTTCCCAATCCCAAAGTATGCATTTTTTGAACTGTGTATTCGTTGTATTCTACTCATACATTACAATGTAACTTCTTATATTTTATGTTCTTCAGTTTGTGCCCGCCATAATTATCGATTGCACTTCTTATGCTTACATTTGATGCATTGCTAATTTGTAAATTATCAAAACAATTACATGTAGCTTTAGCGTGCGCTTAATTTTCGACGCGATCGAACTGGGACATGTGCCTCGCATTGACAACGGAGTCGCCGATTGTCGACGTTAAGTATCCCATCAGCTTTGGAGTCTCTTATGATTGCTGTATATGACGTTGATTATTGCGCGGATGCCACAGACAGCTGAAGAGTGTATTATATACAAGATATCCTGCCGACTCTATAGATGTCTTTCATGTCACATATACCAAGAGCCCTTTCCCGACGTTGTCCGCTACTCTGCAATTACGGTTTGCCAGAGATGCCTCCTCCCATTAGGGAATAATCCCTTTCCCAGATTTCGTGTCCATCAAACGTGGGCAGAATGAGGAGATTGCGTCTCTTACTGCTTATTGCATGCGCAGTATCTGGAGCAATTGTCTTTTGTGACATGTGCGTTTAAATCTGTTTCTCGATGTAAATTTTATTCACTTAGATTTCATATCTCCTGTTACAAAATTCAAATGGCTTAAAGTGGATTAAAAATAAAAGGAATATAAATGCAACTTTGAGGTGTGTTCTACTCTCTGTCGTCATTCACCTCCTCAGACCCAAGGTCAACTTTGAACCATAAATTTTAAAATAATTTGTATCAATCGATTCTAAATACACGAAACAGTACTAAAAAGATGTTAAAAAAATTATTTTAATTTTTATTTTTGAGAAATTAAGTGTCTCCTGAAGGAGACATTGGGACAAAGTGATATCACAATATAATTCAAAATATTTCGTTAATTTTAATTTAATGAGTAATTCAAAATAATTAACATAATGAGCATAATGTAAGATTTGAAACACAAAATATTCCTGTACGAACTATTTGCAGAAGAATCCTAATTTCCAAAATTTATCATTCATTTTTTTCCTCTCTCTCTTGATCTTATACTATTAACTAATTTCTCAATTTCAAGTTGTTTCTTATTGAAAACTCCGCGATTTCCAAAAAATGGCTTAAAGTGGCTTAAAGTTGCTATATATAGTTTTTTCTGCCCAATACATTCGAATTCTAGGAAATTTTAAATTAGACATAATTACAGTGATCACTAATTATGTTTCCTTTCATTTTCTGACAGATAGATATTTTTTTTCCTGTATTTTTCAACTATCTACTTTTGGTGAATTCAGTTAGCAATTAAAGAATATCATTCCGAGCCGAAATAAATTCCATAATTATAGTTTCTAATCGAGTGATTTTGATAGCCATTGACCCAATGTCTCCTAAAGGCGACATTGAAATAACAGAGTTCTAAATCAGAAGTGGAAATATCTGAATAAGAAATTAATAATGTTATATATAAACAGCAAGTTTAAGGAATTCAAGAGTGTGTTTCATAATTTTTTTCCACACAAATAATAAAAAAATATATACACTTAGATATGCGCAAGTGTATAATTTTCTTTCTCTCGGAAAACACCATTTTCATTTTATCATAAATAAGATACGAATGCAAAATGTTCGAAAAATCATTTTTTTTTCAGAGCTACCATCTATTAACAAGAAAACTAACTAATTCTGGGTGCCAATGACGCCTTTTATTTAACTTGAAGGCAATTGTTCAAAGTGTTCTTTAGTGTCTCCTGCAGATTACTCCGGGACTGAGGAGGTTAAATTACGAATTAATATGATAAGCACAAATATATTCAAATAAAAAAAAATAAATAGTCGTGTTATTCTTCAAAGTATTCATTTATATATGCTATATTAAGGGAAATGTTCGCTGCTAGTTCAAGGTCCCTCAACGCGTTTACCAACAAGACTTACTAAAATATGAAATATCAAGCTTCTGACGTTGGCTACTTGCGATTTTCTCTTTACTATCCTCGGGTGGCTGAATGATTATTAGAACAGCAACTGAAACTGAACTGAAACAATAACTACTTAAGTGTCTAAAAAATTAATAGCCTTCTAAAACGGATCAGAAATTCTTGATAGTGTTGCTTGAAGAAATGAATCACTTTAATTCTAACCCTAGCATAATTTAAGATATATGAATCGAGAAGTGTAATTCGCTTGAACGAAGCATGCGCACAACCAACTCAGGTTAAATCTTCGGCACCCAAGCGTCAGTCTAACTCAGTTGTGAACATTTTAACACTAAACATACCAACACTTAAGGCTCCCGTCTATCCGCCATTTTGATTTCGTGGACGTAATGATAATCCTATGGAATTTCGACTTTAATTCCCGCATCTTTATTATTTGAACTATTTGAATGCAATTAAGTGCATTTGAAAGAGCAAAAAATAATCAATGCTTCTGTGGAAAGACTTTTTTCCTAAGATTTTTAAAAATATTTTTGTTCTTATTTTAATTATTCGTTTTTGAATTTTCCAGTCTTTAAAGAATATTTTCAAATATTTTTAAAAATCGGAGGAAAAAAGTCATTCCACAGAAACCTTCATTATTTTTTGCCCTTTCAGATGCACTTTATTGTATTCAAATAGTTCAAATAATAAAGATGAGAGAATTAAAGTCGAAATTCCATAGGAATAACATTAAGCTGGGGTAATTAAAATGGTGGGTAGACGGGAACCTTAATACTTACCTATTTCTACCATAGCCGATCTAATGACCAGTCTTTGTGTTTCCTGTTTGAATGTATAAAATATGGGTGTTAGGAAGGATAGAAGCAAACTAATTTTATTATAACCAAGCAGAATTATATATTGTCAATTTATAATAAAAACAAAAAGAATAAGAATTTTTAATTCATTGCTCATCGCACTTTTTTACATGTACAGAGGGTCTCCATTGTACATTTTCCGCAAACACATTTTTCGTAGTTAGAACAAATTTTGATAGTTTTATTTTCGCTACAATATCCTGTTTGACATGTCTTACGTTGCTAAGAATCTGTGGTAGATTTAGGTAACGATCCTTTTGTAATTGTTCTTTCTTTTGGTTGTTCACGGGCTTCTCGAAAATCGGTGGCAAGTTCTATTGCTAATTGGAGTAAAAAGTTTTATCTCGAGATGTTTCCTCCTTTCGTTTGCTTGTACAAAATCCAGGCATTTACGCCAGCTAAATCAAGGATATTGAAAAATACTTGGAGTGGCCATCTGCAAGACTTATATTTTGTGGTATATTTCCTCGCCATTTTTGATTTGTCGTCTGCATTGAATTTAGTTTTATTGTAATGAACTATATACAATACGTTGAATACGCATGCACATTAACACCACATTTTATCAGAAATCATAATTTCTGATCCAATAACCTTAAAAAGCAACAAATTGTCCTCCCGCTCTAATGACCGGTTGTAGTAGATAACGGTATACGACAAGTGTTACTCAAAATAAACAAAATGCAAATAAACAATAATAATACAATATTAACTGTATATAATTAAAAAAAAAATCTTGAAGTGAAATGTGCAAAAGCGATAAGATGATATGTGCATTATCAATGCAAAAGTTCATAACCGGTCTTTTGACTGGTTATGGTATGTTTAGTGTTAGCGATCTAAGAAGAGTTCTGTATGCATCGACAGTAAAAATATTTGAGCTATGACCGTGGTACCATCACGTGACCAAGGTGGCTGAATAGTCGTAGGAGCGATCTAGCGTCTGGCGTTGTTTGCGTCGAGCCGTGGGTTCGAATCCCGATGTCTGTAAATATCCAATGTGTAGCGGGGCTTATATATATTAAATTTGTCGAGGTCCAAAATCATCCCCTTGGTGAGGGGAGGAAGTTTGGAGTGGGAGGTATTAGTTCAGATGTCATTCTTAGCACTAGAGCGTGGTTCAAAACGACGTCAATAGCTCTCGTGTTGCTTCCAAATGCAATCTTAATAATGTTAATAAATAATCCATCTTTATTTATTATTATTTTTAAAAAATGTCTATCTGGGATTGTTCAATTATACGCAAAAGGCTCAAAAAGTACCATTTTTAAAGACAAATGACGTTATTAAGACAAGTTTGTGCTACCATTGTGCCTATTTCCATTTAAACGGCGCCCAAACAAAGTTGACACTAATTCAGTGGATGGATTTTATTGGCAACAAATGGTTACTAAATCAAAATTTGATTGCTGCAGCGTCGAGTTCTCACCGTAGATTATATTTGGATACATTATTACTTAAAGCAAACTATGCAGCAATCAAAACAACTCGTTGTTTTTGGTCTGCTCCGATAAATTAGAATACGTTGGGAAAAGTGATGGCAACGATTTTTTGGGATGCGAAGGGCGACATACATGGACTTCTGGGAAACTCTTCTTAGAAAATGTTGCCTCATTAAAAAGGCCACTTATAGAAAACTTTTCCCCATTACGGTATTTTTGAACCATCACAAAGGTTTGTTAATATTTGCTATTGCTGCTCTCAAAGCAATTAAAGTAGACTGTAAGCAGCTAATCAAACGATTTCTAATAACAACAAGCTTTATTTCGGAAACGACACTTTGGTGTTCCTTTTACTTCATTAACGGTATACACAAACTCCTACCCCACAAAAACAAACAATCAATTGAAAGGGCGATTGCAGAGAAGCCTCCCAAGTTATTTATAATGGGATTTAACATTATTTATTTTTATGGAATGGTTTGTTGTTGCCTTATATCTGTGTATTAGATACACTAATAGAAAAGAAACCCTGATCGAAATATGGATTATTTTATATTATTTTCTAATATTTGATACCTTATTCAGTAGGCCGAGTATTAAATTTAACATAATAATTTTCAAATTATGTTTTTCTCGACAAAACAAAAAAAAATGGAATAACTTTTATCCTTAGTTCTGTTATTCTTTTCGTTAACTATTACTTTAAAATTTTAAGAAACCTATTTTTTCCATTTTCCTTTGTAAGCATATTTTTTAGAATTCTATTTATATTATAATGGTTGATCTTCATTATTTAAATTTACAGATATCACAAAGTTAAAATAAATAGTTAATTCGGTCACAAATACAATTGAAGAGACATCAGAACAAATACAGTTTACAATAACTTACTTACTCTCTTCACAGAATACGTAAGGTAGCTTTCTCTCAAATCTCAATTCCCTTAAGTCCTATCTTTTAACTAGATAATGAAGCATTAGCTTACCAACTCACTCGCTAGGATTGAGACCCTTTTTTGAATACAGCAGATTCGACTCCTCTTGTTTGAAACAGGAGTCCCTTCTAACCAATTTCATAGCAACAATTCCGTCCAATAAACTTATATCGGTATTTTCTCGTTTTAGTCTGTCTCCTCTTCTTATTCCTTTCAATTCTTTGTTTCACTTGTATATCACTATCTCTAAATCAATTCACTATACTTTTTATCTTCCTCTAATTTGCGTAATCACGTTTCATTTGGTCAGCAAGGAACTGGAATTATGTGCAATTCTAATTACGAAAAGTTTCCAAGGTTAGTGAAAAGAAAACTACGAATAGCACAACGTCACACGATCATTATACGAAAAAGCCCTTTAATTATTCTCATCTAAAGCAAGCATTTTCCTATAATTGCATTACAATATTCAAATTTTTAGAATATTGCATTATGATAACCAATACTGAACAGTGATTCATGAGCAGATTTAATTTTATTTTAATTTCCTTATCTAAATACAAGATTTTTTCACCCTTTTAAATTACCGGACAAAAAACAAACAAAAAAAAAGTGCTCTTCCTTTCCATAACTCGTCATGGGTGATTTCAGGACCAAAGACCGAACACGCGTTCCTGTGACGTCCTCGCACGCTAAAAGCCGGCGGAGATCAGATTACACGGCCGTATAAATCACAGTTTTTTCTGTTCCGCTTCGTTCGAAAACCCTTTGGACACGGCGAAACGTCCTCGTCTATCGCCTCTACCTGACAGACGATTCTTTGAACCCCCTCCCCAGATGGCCCACAGGGATAGAGTTCCATTGTGCGACTCCCGTGCCTAATTTTTAGACTTTTATCTTTTACACTTTTTGACAACACGTGATAGTTATGAAGTGACGTCATCTGCTGTCACAATGGTCTGGGTGATAACTCCCTAGGCAAATGCACAAAGTTCTTTTTTAGAGGGTATGACGTGATGCAGAATCTGTGGCGTAGTGAGAACATCACTTACTGCCTCTGGATTCACAGATATAAGAGGGTCATTCGGGAAGTAAGAGCGCTCAGTTTCTTAAATATTGAAAGGAGTATTTTTTTGAAGCATTTAAAAATTGATATACACGCATCATATACTATTTTTCTGCGTAGTGAGCTTTCTTTTCAATGCTCTTTGCCAACACCTTTGTCAAATAATTCATTGGCCTTTTTTTTGGCTCATTCCTTGGCGACACTCTGGACTTCATCGGCGGCCGAAAATCTTTTTTCTCCCCATTGGAGTATTCACGGGGGGAGGGCGTGAGGTGCAAAGGGACATAGGTTCCTCTCAAGATTTTTTTTCTAGAAATTGAAATATTTCAAGATAATTCTTTTATTATATTATTGTAGTTGTTCTCATCTTTAAGAAAATGAACTTTTTTTCCTTCTCATGCTTAAATTTTTTCATCAGTAAAAGAAAAAAAAATGATTCCATGTAAGCCAATTCGTTAGAAAAGAATAGAAAAGTCTTTTCTGCCTCTGAAATATTCCTTTGGATCAGTGTTTAAAGACAAAGAGGGGAGGGTGCTTATAGAAGATCATATTAGAGAATGACCCCAAAGTATCCGACTACGTTCGGAACCATGATTTTGAAGAAACGTATAAAAGAATGATTTTTTTCTTATTTATTATAATCTGAATTGGAATGTACATAAAAAAGCATTTAAAAAGTTTTATTATAATGAAAAAAATTTAAAATCAAATTTTTTAGCATAAAATAAGAAAAAAATTAGCACATTTTCAAAATATTCTCCTTTCATGAAAAATATTTCTACAACATTATTATTTAGTATATGTATTGATATGACACCTCTACAGAGACTGAACTAGGATTTTTTTTAATAATTCATATTATTTGCAGAGTTATTAACAGTCGAAATAACAAGCGTTTCTTTAAAAAAAATGCCTCCTCTATGTTGCATTAAAATGTGAATCCGCTTATATGCCATACATTACAAAAACCCTAGTTCAAGATCTTAAGAATAATATGAAAAACATTTTACCACATTCTATCAATATATATAGAAAAAAAAACACTCGAGTTATTACCTCTCAAAAATTGTAAACATACTGAAAATTATATTCTTCAGAAAATGGATTTAAAGCTAAAACTTGTTCAGAAAACAAAGGAAATGTCTGATATTAAAATACTTATAACTTGATTTCTATGTACCGTAGCTACAAATGGACGGTAGCTTTGAAAAGAGAAGATTTCAAATATTTTAATGCATAAATAAAAAAAATTCTGTATTTTCTCCGAAATTCGAGTTTTTAACGTAGTCGGATACCTCAAATCAGTAGATCAGAAAATAAGTTAGAACTACTTAAAAAAACATATTCTTCAGATTTTGTCAAACAATTCTTCATATTTTCAGATTTTTCATTTTGTATCAGTATTTTGACTGCAGAATATCAACTATGGAGAAAGAAATTACTGGCACAACATGTTACATTAACTGCTACAAAAGCTTTACAAGTGTGAAAAGTAGATATTTTCCCGAATACCCACATATTTTACAAAATTTTAATCGTCTTTATCTGTTATAACTTGTGCTGCTGAAAAGTCAATTTCAACTATGAAATATTTTAAAAAATTACTTAACAAACTGTACATTTGAAATTGGTTTAAGTGGAATCTGTTATACATTTATAAAAATGTATCAGTTTGTATAGAAGTCTTACATGTTTAGTATACAAACAAAAAAGGAGAATGCGTACAACTTTAAAAAAAAAACTAAAATGTTTAGAGTTTTTCCTTTCATTATACTCGCACTTTTTAAGTTGTGACCATTTTTTGTCAAATATTAAGTGATTTTTATTAGTTTTTCAATCATGCTGGATCCCACCGACTCCGATCAGTACGAATATTTGTTCTCAAGTTGTCTATATCATTTTTCTTAAATGACCTTTATTTTTGTAATTTGATAAAAATTATATCAATCTTTGAACAATTTCCAAATACTAAAAATAAGATTGATATAGTTTTAGTTTTTACCAAATGGTGATTCTAAACTGAAGATATGGCTTCTTTCATGGCAATGACGATTTGTAACCCCCCCCCCCCCAAATAAACAATTAAATAAATTTCTGCGCATGCCACTGTGCCACCCATGAACAACTTCAGTGAGATGAAAATACGAAAGTTCTGGGTCAGGTGAGGGGAGTGTTTGATGATGTCTCAACCGAATGAGTCCAAGAGTTTCTTTGTAGCATTGGTTGTGAGGGAATGTGCATTTTTTCATGCAACAAACACACTTTCCCCCTTCTTTTGTTCTGCCTCACGCTCCGTAACTTTTTTTAGGGTTTCTCGGTACAACTTTGAAATTAATTGCTTCCCCCGAAGCAAACATTAGATAAGAATAATTTTTTATGACCCCAAAAGAGAGAGGCCATGATTTTTCTGGGCGAAACAAAAGTTTTGAACTCTCACAACGTTACTTGTACGCATTCGTAAGATTACTAACCCCATGCCTGAAAACAATTTTTATTTCGTTAAAAATCCTGAGCAGAAGATCCCCATCACAAGAAGAAACTGGATTGCGCTCTTCAACTCGTAACTGGTGAGTTTTGCAATCGAATCATTCATTTTGTGACGTTGGGCTATTTGCGGGTTTCTCATTACTTGAGGGCTTATTGTAATTTAAATCACATTATATTACAATTCCTTGCCAACCAAATGAAACGAGTTTAGGAATAGTAGATGAAGACAAGAAGTGAAATTAACTGAATTACAGAGATAGTGAGATATATAAGCGAAATGGAATTGAAAGGAAATAAAGGAAGATAGATATTAACGACAAGCTTGTAGATGTTTATAAATTGGACTGAATTATTATAATTAACCGTTTGTATCAAAATTGGTTCGAATAGACTCTTAATTAGAGAAATAGGAATTAAATTTGTTATGAGCAAGAAGCAATCGGTGCGAGTGAGTTAGTAAGTGAGTAAAAAGTATTTATTTTTTAATTTTAAGCCAGGATTAAAATCACTCAGTTATGATTTGGGAAGCATTTAGCTATGAAATATCGTGTGACCTACAGTGAATTTTGGGACGCATGGACTCTGTGTAAAATCAATATTTGCTATATGATCATCTGATACCATTTTTGCCTTTATTAGGTGGCTCCAAATGGATATTTTAACAGGACAATGCTATTTTCCATACATCTATATCCACGCAGGATTCTCGTAGCTTAAGAAAGCTAAAGGTTGATGTTTTGCTATGGACAAGGCGAAGTCCAGACTAAGCCTTTGGGGAATATTATGTCACAAAATGTATGCGCATGAACAGAAGTAGCCATAGTAAAAAAATGACACAATATTTCTGAAATTGAATTGAACCACATGGATATTTCCGTGAAAAACAGCGTTTGAGGTTATCAGAAGAAAGGGAGAACCAATATCATACACATTTTAAATACTTTTTTGTTTGTTTTCAGACAATTGGTCTTACAATATGTCAACAAGGTTTTTTATTTATTTTTAATGTTTGTTAACTTATCCATTTATTACATTATTTAAAATTATTGAAACAAAAATAAGAAATGTATGTTGCAATATCATATTTCGTTTGCTTTAATTATATTTGGAGCCTTTATTTATTTCATAATTTTCAAAATTAAGTTAGATAATTTTTTAACGGAGTGTGATCTTAACTGGAATAAAAAAACTTCATAGATTTGCTAGACTTGGCTATTTCTTTACTTATTGCTTATGTAATCTTGAAATAAGACTCGAACTTGCTCTTGACCAATCCAATGCCAGCCATTATTTAATACAAGGAACACTCAGCCACTACTGCTCCTAGTATATTCAGATGATTTGTATTAATATTTTTTGTAATTATGTTATGAATAGCTAATTTTGTGTACCAAACGTATACATAAGTTTATATTTACATAAAATAAATCCACGCACAAGATTTTTGTTTGTTTGAAAATTATTATTAAGGTGATAGTACGCCTGCAAAACACACTTTTAGCCGAAATATCGATTTCTTAAAATTTTTTATCTCATATCAAAATTTAATCCTTGAATTTTGTTTCTATCAAATTTAGAAACTGAGTTACAGCTGTTTTAATATTACTTGATCTCGGATTTTTCTGGTAGGAAAGACTGTAAAAACGAGGTTTTTTTTTTTAAAATCATTTTTCATTATTCAAAATACAATATCACACGATTTTACGCATCTACGAACCTGAAATTTTATATATTTGTTTTTCAAATACCTATACATAAAATATACTATCCTTGAGATTTTATATTGAGTAGAAGAGTTTTTATATTGAAATAAAATGAAAATTAAAATGATCTTTTAAAGAAAATTTCAAGGTTCAGAACTCAAACTACCATAATTTCCTACATAAGAGTTATATTATCAAAATAATAGTCTATTCTCTAGATTAAGATATATTACATATTTTTTAACTTACAAAATGTCAATATATATTTATTTTCTTTAGAGTTGCTATGTTCCGCGGAAAGTCTTAATTTTTGTTTATATTTGCATAAAATGCCCTTTTGACCTTAAAAATGTACGCAACCCAAACTTTTCTAGGATGTTTTTAAAACGTTTTTCTATATTTCACTTGGTGTGTGTGTGTCATCAAATTGTCGATCGTTAATTTAACCAACTTCCCAACAAGCTCTGAGCTCTGAAACTTTGGGAATCGATCTCACTCGCCTAAAAATGCAATATTTAAACATTTGCGACAAGTTTTAACTAATCTTTTTTTAATGATGCAGTTTAGCCCAACCACTTGGCACAGTTTCTAAAATTGCCAAACTTGGAATTTTTTTTTTTTTTTGGCTGAACGTTAAGTCCGCGAAGCGCACCAGGGTAGCCACATTTGGCAAAATACTGCCAAATAATTCCTGTCTCCAAGGGGGGTCTGACTAAATTGCATTCCAACCATTTAATTTACCGGATGAATTAATTTTAGTTAGTTCTAACGTTTTTATGTATTTCATTTGGTGTGTGTGTGTATCAGAGAGTCATCAAAATTTCGGTAGTTAATTTAACCAACTTCCCATCAATCTAGAGCTCTGAATCTTTGGGAATCGTTCTTACTCGCCTATCAATGCAATATTTAGACATTTGCAACAATTTTTAACTAATATTTCAATAATTCTTTTAATAAACTTTGCCACCATATAAAAACGTTGTTTTTAAAAATGTTGGTTTTTATCTCGAATTATTCTAACTTTAAAGTCCTATTAGGTCATAAGATATGCATTTGTAAGCAAAAATTAGGTAAATTTAAAAAATGTTCTTCGAAGTTGTACCATTACTTTAAACACTTACATAAGAATGCATTGTTTCTCTCCAAAAGCATTTCTTAGAGATCAAAAACACGCTCATTCAGAGATGCAGAAATATAAACCATTTTGTTCGGCTCATCACAAAGAGATAGTTAAATTTTCAAAGCATTCCCGATGATTTCTTCGACTGATTCTCATAATTAGAGGTTGATGCGTCTCTAATCGAGTTTCCGATCTTATCTTTTAGGGTAATCACTGGCTTTCAGGGACGAGCGAGAGGACGGTGATTAGTTCATTGGTTGCGAGCAAAGCGCCGCGCCAATTAATAATTGCACTGTCAGTGTAATATTAGTCTAATGTTTTATCCTCAGAAATATTCTTTATTGTTGCAGGGGCGTTAACGCCCTTTTCCCGCTATTGTTGGAGCTCCGGAATCGATAACACCCACCTCCACCCTCGCACTAGTCCCGGTTTTCTTCAGATTTTGCCTCGGTTTTTTTTCGTGCTCATTGCTCTTAAAAGGCTAAAAAGAAGGATCTTTTATGAAGCGAAAGATGATGCCATAAGACCCGTAATTAGTGGTTAGGGAATAGGCCGGAGTCGAGTGAGCTTCTTGCGGTTTCACGTCTCGCAGACGATTACAATATCTCATTAAAACGTTGAGGGGAAAGATAAGGTAGGGAGTGTAGTTGCTTCAAAAACAAGACTCCAAAGAGAACTGGAATATATATGTATCTTCAGTATGTTGAAAAACTGCTTATGAACCTTTTTAATTGTAATAATATAGATAAGAATTTTGAGTCTTAAAAAAGATAATGCTGCTTGATTTTTTGTATGAAAGGGCTTTAGAATTGGCTTACTCTCGACATTTTCTTCGAAAGGGATGAAAAAAAATGACTCTCGACTCCAAAAAAAAAAAAAAAAAGATCTTAAAATACTTTATTGAGATCATGTGAGTTGATTTAATAAAAATCAGCATTTTGTTATATTATTTTTATGTCATTGTTAAATTTGTTTTTAATTACATGTAGAAAAACTTAGAATGCCATTAATTTAATTTCTTGTAGAAAAACTTAGAATGCCATTAATATAAACTATGTACAGATTATTAATCTATTCTCTACATTTAACATTTTGAAAAATTTCAGTTCAATCTTAAATCCTGGTCACATATCCGATAAATTAACGAGAACACAAAGAAGGTTTACGATAAGCAAAGATTAACAACCACTGATTTATTACATTTTTAGTGGTGTAATTATTATCAATCACTCTTTCGGTATTTATTATCTCTTATTAATTTTTTACTCTTTCTGAAATATAAATTTGAGTTTTCTCTTGAAACATAAGATTGTTTCTGTTGCTTCTTTAAACCTACGTTTTTCTAATTGAAAGAAACACCATAGAATTTGAATGTTGACGCTTAAGTTAAAAGGAAATGCATATTTATAGTTATGATATCTAACATTATCAAAATGACTTAAAATTATGCGAAAAGGGAAGATGACATGTTGTTAGTAAGAAAGGAAGAAAATTCTGACGGATGCTTGCCTCATAAGGAGAGAGCGATACGAAATGTGTATTAAAATATCTCTTTTCATCATATATAAGTGGTTTAGAAAGTTTTAAATTTATTTAAAGATTAGCCTCTTAACATACAATAACGAAGTTGAGATCGTCATCCATTTCATGTGCTACTGTGTTGACAAGTCAAGAGCTGTTTAAGGCGAACGCTGTGCAGTATATTTTTAAATTACTCAGTATAATATTAATTGTTTCACTTGGGTGTCAATTATAGTTTGTTTACAATGTTCAAGATTTCCCCATCTTCTCACCAGTATCAATAACAAAGCTGCATCAACAAATCAGTAAATCAGAGCGAAGCACATTGACATCAGTATTCAGTAGAGTAGTAATCTGACACGACGAATGCCATACAAATTTTTTTTGAATAAAGTAAAAATTATAAGTAATCCCTCTAACGTATAACGAAATGTTTAAAAATACAATTATGTATTCTACATCTACATATTTCAAAAGCTTTTGAAATGTTTGATACTTTATAAAACTGCTAAATTATTATTTCATAATGTTGTTTAATTGTTCTCCATTAACTTTATTTATCAAGCTAATTAAATTTTATATAACAAACAAATTCCAAAAGGTTCACCTTCTCATCTTGCACATAACTGTCCAGTTGATAAAAATTAGATAGTATTTTTTGGAAGCATCAAATTCGCGGTTTTATTTGTTTGTCAAGGGATTAGTAATGTTTAAAATCATTTATTAAAAAAAGTCCATCATTTGAATGCGTATTAAAAACTTCGAAGCAAAAGTAGAACGAATGCGATTAAAACACAGCTTCTCAATCATTTCTAAATTTTAGACTATGAGGTAAATTTAGAAACTATTCTTTACTGAAATACTTTTAGCGCGATGAAAAAAAATAACTAAAACTTTCTCTGAATCCCAGTGGTATATTCAAATGAATGTTTCACCAATATACAATATTAAAATTATCAAACTAAGGATAATTAGACGTCTTTTCATGCAAAATAATTAAAATATTTCTCATCTCTTCTCGATAAGTGGCTAATTTCGCCAAGAAAAAATGTAGAGACTCTAGGTAATTTACTTAATATTATTTTTAAAGCAAATCATTTTTATATTATGAATACATCTCAATACATTTTTTTTCTTAGTACGCAGCCAAGTATACATATACCCCTTCCATTTTGGTACCCATGCGTACCAACGCTTCGCCAAAGCCCGTGGCTTTGTACCATCACTTCCGGCAGCCTGGCAAAAGTAGCTTTTTACTGCGTATGCTATGCAGCACAAGGCTGAAATTAAAACTATACTTAACGCTGCGGCGCTTTGCCAAAATAAAACGGCTTGAAACTTGGCCCGCTGCAGAAACTAGAGGCCATTTTGGCCTGCTGGCCGTTTTGCTTGCAATTAAAAGCTTAACCGTGGGCTGTGTGGTGAGGTGGTCGTCGTAATTTTGAATCTCGGTCAGTGACGAGACGACACCTGGACTGGCATCTCCTCTCTCACTTCTACATCACCTCAATCGGAGGTTTGATCTTCCACATATTTTATGTGCATCAGCTCCGATTACAAGGCAGGAGCTTTAGTGGCATCGAGGCTCGACCGACTCGGCGAAAACCGCCGGGCGAGGTCCGCGACTATGATCACTAGGCTACCGCGGCTACTGTGGCAACAATAGAAATGGAATATTAATATGAATTACTAATATAAGAATCGAGAGATGTATAGTTATAAATTGTAAAATCGATTAATCAGTCACACTTTTATATTGTTTTATTGATTATCAATAAGAAACATATTCAGCGCAGTTTCCAATATTTTGAAACAATATAATGGCAAACGTGGGGACACGAAAGTGTTCAGATCATTTCTTAATAGAGGGCCGGTACTCTTGATAGATTCCTTCCGACTGAGCCACGCCTTCGTCTTTTTTGTGTCCATGCAGTTTTTTTGGGGACACGTAAACAGCAGATCATAAACCATTCGGAGTGCCTTAGAAACAGCCAGATAGCATCTCATTTTAGGCCGAAACAATAATTGATCCGCAGTTTCACTTTGCCGCGCTCACATATAAAATGTCTTCGATCGAGAGATGAAACCCGCTTTTACCAAAAACAAGGTGTTTTGCTACGGACATCGAAATGAAGTTATAAGGCTCAGTCTAATTTTGATTCATTTCTTACAATCTCTTACTTTATTTGGAAATAACAAAATAGTTTTTAATTACTTAATTAAATTAGAGGATGCTTTGAGACATAGACATTTTTTTTATTTATATGTAATGTTTTTTAGAAATTTAATACATTACAAATGAAACTGGTTATTTTAGTTCCTTTTTTTAATGCTAAAACAGCATATATTAATGGAACATATTCACATTTTAGAAATGTAATATATTTTTAAAATATAAACATTATATGAATACACGAAATCAAAAGAAAACTAAAATGTTTCAGGCAGCGCAAGGAGATTTTATACTCTTATGCATTCTTTATTAAAATATTTGCGCGAGAATCAAATTATATGAGGTCCGTCGCTAAGAAATTACTCTCGTGTTGCTTCTAAGAGTGACATTAGTTGTAAATTATTCATATATAAAATATAAATAGATTATTTTATTTGTAGTTATGGCTTTAAAATTCCTTTAATTCTAGAGATTTTACACATTTTAATTTCCCAGAATTTTTTTACAAATTTTATCTTGGTTAATTTTAAAGAGATTAAAATTAATAATTCTGCTCTTGAT
>BMAW01082248.1:0-83335 GCA_019974015.1 Nephila pilipes | reverse complement strand
TATATATATATATATATATATATATATATATAACTATTTATTTAGAAATATCAAATTAGTTTAAAATCGTTTCTAAATTTTCGAAATCACTTTAACAATTTTTATATTACTTGTGCAAAGACTGATGATCTTACGAATTTTTAAGAAAAAATTAAAAATTATAGCTGATTATTTTTTTGTAAAATATTTTTTTAGTTAGCTATATATTATATTATTTTTAAATTTGAAGTCCAAAATATAACACCTTTAAAATGTTTTAATTGCTTCGTAATAATTATTTCACACTTTTATGTCTAAATTTTTCATATTTTTCTAAACTTTTATTCAAAATTTTTTTTCTTTAATACGGTTATATTTTTTCTATCTCTGTAATATATATATGTGGTTTTATAGGCATATGTATTTTTATATACTTATAATTTGGTTCCCAACTTATATTACTTTTTGTTTATTTTTAGTCATAGTATTCATATACAATATCTGTTTAATTTGATTTTTAAATATTTTTTAACTTTTAAACCTTACTGCCAGTTTATATATATATATATATGTGTGTGTGTGTGTGTGTGTATTTAAAAGTCCTAGATAAACTAAATTTGGCAGGTTTATTTACTTCAAAAATAGGTCTAGGTTTATGCTTTAATGATAATGTAATCACTAAAGATGTGACGGTTGGGTCTGTGAAACTAGTTCAAACATTTTGTTCACACTTGAAGGCAGCAGTAGGGCTATTGATGCTGGATCACATAATTTTGAATCTCGGTCAAGTGACGAAGACGACACCGGATCTGGAACCTTCTTTTCTAAAAATTCCACACCTTGCCTCGGGAGGACTTTTAGTCTCGATAATTTAAACATGCATCATCCACACTACATAATGGGGTTTTGTGACATCTGGACTCGAACCCATGACTAAATGGAAACAATGCCACCCTGGAATTCACGACCATGACCACTAATTATATATAGGCTACTTAGATCACTTCAACTATTTTGAATTTGTGAGCATGATTTTAATCCTTTGGAAGCTCAAGTTTCATTCTCAAGCCTAATATATTTGTTTGGATACAATAAAATGTATTCAAAAGAATAAAAATTAATGTAATTTTCTTCGGAATCACATTTTCTCCCCGGTTTTTGAAAACTTTAAAAATATTTTTATAGACCAGAAAACTCATAAACCAGTAATTAAAATAGGTGTAAAAATATTTTTAAAAATTGGAGGAAAAATTTAATACTGCAGGACATTCATAATGTTTTGTTTATTTTGGATGCGACCCCTCCACCTCCCTGCCATTTTTTGTTGCTTTCAAATAAATACAAAAGTTAAAGTTTTAGAAGGAAAGTAGAAAAATTCTATAGGATTAATATCGCGTTCTTGAGATCCAAATGGCTAGTCGATGGGAG
Source organism: Nephila pilipes (assembly GCA_019974015.1). Classification (NCBI taxonomy): domain Eukaryota; kingdom Metazoa; phylum Arthropoda; class Arachnida; order Araneae; family Nephilidae; genus Nephila; species Nephila pilipes. Next base: position 81,928 of record BMAW01082248.1, on the reverse strand, counting down.
TCTTAATATTAAATATATATATAGTCATACATTTCCTCCAATATTTACTTATATCTACGTCTAAAAAGTGTATTATATGATATATTTACCCATGCGGTTAGATTTTTAACCTTATTTAAAGACATAAACGGTTAGATTTTATTCTTTACGGTACATCAACGATAATACGGTATAGATTATGCAATACATCAACGTCAGATTTTATCCTTTAACGTTATTTACCCAATGTCGGATTTTATCCTTTAACGTTAACAATTTAAAACGATACATGTAGTCATTAGTTTCGATTTAAAAAATTTCTAAAAGTACTCCTTCAGCATCAACTTAATCTATTATCTGAACGCATCAAAAATTTAAAACTATATATTCATTACTTTTCATATAAAAATCTCTTTAAATATCTCTGTAGAAGCAACTTAACCGATATTTCAGCACATAAAAAATTTAAAGCTGTAGTCAATTAATTCGATTTGAAAGTCTCCTAAAATACTCCTGGAGCCATGGGCTTAGCCGATGAAAAGCTCTTGGCTACATCTTCGCTACAAGAAACCCATTCCACGGATATAATGTATTCTCATTAAACTCGGAGCCTGATCAGAAAATTAATATCGCTCCTCAAGATTCCGCTCGATGCGAAGAGTGGGGCGAGCGTGTCTCGCCTCGAGGAAGATATCTTCCCGCGCTATTAACGATCGGAATAAATTAAGTTCGTTCCATCCGTCTATTCAGTTTTACAAATGTATTCGAAAGTGCTAGAAATAGTTATGAGAATCAATGGGGCTCGTAACAAGATTGGAAGTCTTTTATTTAAAACACTCAATCTCGATTGAATTCTCACGCTGTTATCGTTTGCGTATGTTTGGTTCGAATACTACATATTTGATTTTCTTCCCAAATTAGTTTTCCAGACTTAGGTAAAAAGGTGTGAGTGAGCGATCGCTTAATAATATTGGCACTTAGAAGCTGTGAGAGGGCTATTAGTGACTCACCTCGTAATTTTGTATATCAGTCTAGAGACGAGGAAGATACCTGAGCTGTCTCCTCCCTCTCCAAACTTCCACACCACGCTAACGGGAACACGTGAGATCTTGATCACATTTAAAGTGTATCAACCACACTACTTTTGTTTAGTTTAGTTTTTATTAACATCGCACTAGAACTCGAGGTTTATTGGTGACTGACCTCGTCATTTTGAACCTCAGTCAAATGACCAGGACGACACCTCAGGTGACACCCTTCTCTCCTAACTTCCACACCACGCCAACGGGAGGACTTTGGACCCCGACAGATTTAACGTGCATCAACCCCGGCTACACGGCGGGTTTTTAGTGGCCAAGGATCAAACCCGCGACTGAACGAAAGCCTCCGGCTACGAATCCGAAACTAGTTACCGCGGCCATCAGACTCACTACATGGCGAGTCTTTATTGGTATCAGGGCTCGAACTCACGACTCGACGATAACAAAGCCGTCAGCGAGTCCGTGATCTTTTCCAAAGGGCTACCGCGGCCACCTCTTTGAGTGAGCTTGATCTCTCTGGGTAATTGTTAATATCTTTCGATCTGTTCTACTATGCTATTAATTCGAGATTCGCATAAATTTATATTTGCTCTATTGAGAAGTTAAAATGAAAGAAAAACTAATTAATCAAGAACTTATTTTTAATTTGACTGTTCTCGATAATTTAAATAAAAGTTTTTTTAAAAAAAAACAGAATAATTTTTTAAATAAATTAATATAATTTTTATTGCGTTTTCCAAGATTATTTCTTCACTTAATACCAGCGACTTGAACTTCTTTCTGATTACAGAATAGTTATATTGTAAGGATTAATAACTTTTATATTATTTTTCGAAGAATGTTTTGGCAGCGGTAGTCTAGTGGTCATGATCGTGGACTCGCTGCCCCCGAGTTGTTTCCATCGAGTCGTAGGTTCGAGCCCTGAAGATCCACCTTGTAGCCGGGGCTGATACACATTAAATCTGTCGAGGCCTCAAGTCCTCCCATTGGCAAAATGTAAAATTTTCGAAAGGAAGGTGCCGGCTTAGGTATCGTTCTTGTCATTTGACCGAGTTTCAAATTTACTAGGTTTGTCGCCAATTTCTTTCTTGTTGCTTCTCAGTGTGAAGTTAATCAGACAGTCAAAATGAAGTGCAAAGATACAATGTTATGACGACAAAGTACGACAAAATTATTGCCATAATTTTTCCTGCTGGTGAGACTGTTTTCACCTTCTTTAGAACACATTTCTCAGAAATAACACTTTTTTTCATTGTTTCTAGATTTCCATTGTGTGTAATGAAGGATCTAGGTGTCGTCGATTTGAACTAACGACAACTTGACATAACAACAATCAGATTTTGATCAGATATCAAATATAATCAGTGAATCGGTTCCAAATGTGTTTGGGGGCCATTTAATAGACGGCTCTGGATTGACTGATTTCTTGCTTTTTACCGTCACGCTTAAAAAGGCAACATGAGGGTTAATGGGGAACGGACCTCGTAATTTTGAACTTCACTCGATGGACGAGGATGACACCTGAGCTGGCAACCTATTGCTCCTAACTTCTACACTCCGCCTGTGAGAGAACTTGGAGTCTCGACATATTTAACGTGTGTCAGCTCTGCTATAGGTATAAATTCTGGAAAGCTTCTACTGTAAACAAAGCTCACATTACATGCAATCAATGTATGTATCTGTATTAACACATCGATCAATAACTCCCGAGACTAACCCAGAGATGGCGCTCGTAGTAAACCAGTAACCAGGTCTTTCTAGAGTACTAACCTTTGCTTGAAACGTGTCAAAATTTTAAGTCGATCGGACCAGGAAAAAGGTTTTTTGAAGTGAAGTGAAAAAGGTTTTTTCCAAGTGGGTGCCGCGATTGCTTTCGATGGAACAAAAACAGCAACGAGTCGATGATTCAGAAAGCTGTTTATCGCTATTTACTCGCAACAAAAAAGATTTCTTGCGGAAAAAAAAAAAAAAGAAAAAAGATTTGGAAAAGCATTGGAACGATTGTATCACCCTAAAAGGTGATTAACAAAAGGTGTTATGTTGATGAATAAAAAAAAAATTTGCAAAAAAAATGTTGTTTTCAATGTTAGACTCGGGAGTTATTGATCGATGTGTTAGCGATCCTTTTCTATGGTACTGAGACATGGAAACTTTCAAAATCCCAAGAAAAGAAATTAAATTCTTTCAAACTACATGCCTCAGTAAGTTCTTAAGTTACATTGGCTAGGTAAAATTTTAAATTTTGGACTGTTCATCAAAACGTCTGCCAAATGTATTTCTGCCCAAATTAAAAAACGACGCTGGACATAGCTATACATGTACTTTCAATGCCATCAAATGATAACACAAGGGCTTCAGATGGAAAGAGAAAGAAAGGAAGTTCTAGAGCCACCTGGTGCCATATGGCTATGGAAGAGAAGTATTTATTTGTATGGTCGAGTTGGGGAAGTGCCCGGGTGCATTAAATGGTCGCATTAAATTGGTGCAACTGTTGCGGCCTCGTACATTGGTTTGATGTGACAAGAATTGATGATAATGAGCCCTGATACTCGGCAGATCTTTAGTTTTGAACAGATGGGAGAACGCAGGGGTAACACCAACTTGCCTTAGCTGTGGCATGTGTGTTCTACAAAAAAGTACTTTTTGAACCACTTTCATCAGATCTTCCATGTAGTATGTATTAGAATTCCACTCGTCTCCAAGTTGGCGACTATAGCCACCTGGTTTCTTCAACTCCCCAAACTAAATTGACCTTGAAGTACTTTTGCAGCGATGTGTCCCAAACTCGATGATCGCTATTTGGACGCAAGAAGTTTATTGGTTGTGTGTCCAAACGTCTGGTTGCAATCGTTGATCATCAACTTTTCGTCCAAAGAAAAACATCTCTTAAATGCCTGATTATCCAACCAATAAATCGATATGACCCGGTTAGGCCGAGGGATCCCGGTTGATTGTGAAGGGAGTTGATTCGATTTGGTTGCTGTCGGTCGGAGGAGGGATGCGAAACTATTTTATTACGCCTTCCTTGGAAGACGCTCTCCCTCCCCCCTGTGCAAACGATGGCGATAAGAAGGAGGAGAGCAAACCTTGGGGGCCACCGACTTCTGTTCGAAATGAACAAAAGAACTTTTTTCCCCCTCCCCTCTCTTTTATCTCGTGGAAGTCTTAAGGAAGCGCACACAAGAAAAGGGATTCGCAGTAGATAATATTCTAGGAGTAAGTGATGGGGGGGCCTTTGAGTTTGAAACAAACACCCGAGCGCAGGAACAAAGAACAATCTTTCTCCAACTATTTTTATTTCACTTTTGCTCTTCCCTCCCCGTATTGGTATATCTTTTTCATCTTCGATAAATCTCGTCTCATAAATGCGTCTTGCTGCATCTCACATATTTTATTTTTATTGTTTTTTTTTCCGCTTTGCATTGTACCAGAATCCGTTGACACTTTGTTTACCGTTCACTGTAATGTTTATAAGCAATTATTTTTCCTGAAAGACATCGGGAAAACAACAGTTTATAAAGATAAGTCATTCTTCGGTTAAGGTTATGTTAGAATTCCTTTAAAGGTGTACTAAAAATGTGTTTTAAATGTAAATTTCAAGTATTTTGTGAAATATTTTAAAATCCATAATCATTTGTTAGGAATTTTATGCTAAGTTTTAATGCGTAACAAATGAACGACAATTTATTCACAGCGTGTGGAAAACTTAATTTTTAAAATAACTCTGAGGCGTCTTCGACTAGGAAAAAAAAATGCTTATTTTATTACCTGATTAAATAATCCTTATTAAATTAAAAGCAATGGAGATCACACAAGATGGTGCTATTAAGTAACGAGACTGACGCTGTAAAATATTTTATTTTGTGGGTCATATGCATTTACTAATTATCACCTGCAATATACATCCCTCCTCTATCCCTACAACTCTCCATGAGAATCTTCCATTGTTCGAAACAGTGCTAAAAGTCTTCTGTATGTTCCTTCAGGACGCGTGACGCTTTCTCTTTCCCAGCTTCAACGGATTCAAAAATCTTGTTTCTTTTAATGCAGATTTCTCCTTTGGAAACAGATAGAAGTCTCAAGATCAACGAATTATGGTCTAACACTGAGACTGTACTTGACTAGAAACCTATTGAGAGGTAAAGTGAAATGAGCCGGCGCATTGTCTTGGTGGAAAAATTTGCCGTGTGAATTCTTTGTCAATTTCTACAGTCTCGTCATACTTAACCGATTGTACGAATACTTAACCGACTGCCAGATCAATTTTTTAAAAATTTTATCAACGTCGCCCTAGAAGCAACACGAGGATCTCGAAACTTTGAGCCTCGGTCAAGTTACGGGAGCGACACCTGAGCTGACACTTCATTCTCCTAATTTCTACACCACGACGGTCTGATCGAACCAGATTACCGATTTTTTTGATATTGTCATCCGTTTTTGCCGAGGAAGGGCGACTTGAGGGAGAATCCTCTTCAACGTCTTTTCGGCCATCTTGATAACGCTTAAACAGCTCAAAAACACGTGCACGCGATGAACATTCATTGTCATACACTACTTTTGATGAATTATTTTTCAGTAGCAACTTTTCCAAGTTTCATGTAAAATTTCACAGCAATTCATTGCTCACTCATCATTTTTCCGTCGAAATAAAACAAACAACAACAACAAAAAACATCTAATGCGAACAAAGGCTACGGCTATACGGATTTGTTTACAGAAGGGAGAGGCATTGCATTCGAAAAAGAAGGCTTCACGCTAAACAGCTGTCGATCGCTGGCTTTTGGTGCAAGCGTACTTTTTCTGTAGCAGCGTCAGTCTAGTTATTTAATAGTCACACCTCGTATTTCAACATTGAAGTATCTGTATACTTATGTATATATTTTTTGTCAATAAAATCACATAAAGCATTAATTTGTATGAGCAATTTATAAACGATAACTGTATTAATATTTATAAAATTTAGTTTCATCTTGCAGAAATTCCCATGCATTTAAAATTTTCAAAATTTCTAGATTTCTGGTAAACGTAACACGTTCTATACACTGAACGCAATTATAGTTTCAAAATTTGCCTTAAGTAAAAATAAATTTTATGATGCAAATTTCCGTTAATTTTTATGTAAATTTTGTGCTATACCCAAAATTCTTGAATGTTTATTAGAAGAAAAAAAAAAGGTATCTTCACTGTTTAGGAAGTCATCTCATATTAAAATGTAGAAAATATTAAAATTATGGATGAATCAGACTTTGAGAAAAGTGTAACAGAAATTTTAAAATTAAGTTTTCCAGCATTTCATTTATCAAATTCGAATGTCCAAAATAAGTTCCAACTATCCGCAATTTTCTTTTCATCGTTTCGACGCAGAATTTTTAGGAACCGGCAAAGAAATTGAACTATTCAAAAAATTCAGATTATAAGTGTTCTGATTATAAAAGTTGGACTCTATAAGTAATGGTACACAGTAAAACACTGACTTTTATAAGTAAGCAAAAAATGCGAAAATAGGAGGGAAGAAAAGAAATGAAAGACGTGATGGACTGATTATGTATGAATAGTGTGTGTAAAAATTTGAAACATGAGAGAGAAAGCTTTTTCACAATGGTGTATTACTGGTATTTTAAGAAGTATTAATATTAAATATACTCATATGTTCTCTAATACATCCTCTTTTTAATAGGTTTCTTTCACTCACATTGTAACTTTGTCTGGTTCAAAATTTTAAAACCTTTTTTCTCACATTTTAAAGCGCTTAATTCAGCTGAAAATTTCTATACACGATTGTTTTGTATGATGATACGATAAGGTAATCATAGTTAATAAAATTAATTGATTAAAAATAATTACTTAAAGAATTAAATTTTTCGCCAAGTTTCTCGCCATGTAGCCAAATCTGTCGTTTAATATTTTACCGTTTGCTTTAATTTTAATTACATGTAGCTTAATTGATTAATATAATGCTTTATTGAGGCAAAAAAATTTACACGTATTTATTTTAGACAATACATTTAATAAAATAAATTATTATAAAACTAATTATTGAATAAATTCAATTTCACTCGAAGTTCTCTTTTTCTCTTAAAATTTAAGGTACAAAAAAATTATGTTACACAAAATGTGAAGTTTGAAAGAAAACTAATGTTCAAAAAATTCTTTTTTTACCGGTGTTATTTAAAAATTTCCCCCCTCAGGGGCTTGGCTTCTTCAGGCAAGTAGGGAATCACGACACTCTAATTGATCTTTTTCTTTCCCATAGACTTTACCTTTTTTGGGTAACGAACACCCGGGACACACATGCAATCCTCCTAGATTTTAGATCCACCTTCTAGTCACAAGCAACTTTTCCTATTTTATATTTCTTTAAGCTTCTAAACCACAGTTACATCTTGTTGGGAGCATCATAACCACAACTGACTCTTGAAGCGTTAAACACCTGCATCACACAAAATGCTTTATCTTTTTTAACGAGAATGAGAAATGTAATTCCAGTTTCAAAGCTGTAAAAGTCAATGAGAATTTGATACAATTCGTTGAAGGGGCAATATGAAACCTTAACAGAATTATTTTATTTACTTTTTATTCTGTAATTTAACTTTATCTAACGTCTCGCACCCCAATATATCACTCCTTTCATCCACATTCCATACATTTGTTATGAAAAAATAAAACTTGCCTCTTCTTTATTTGCCTCGTTTTTCTTCCGGTTCGAAATCTCCAACACATTTTATGTGTTTACTCTTTTCCGGAATAGTGCTGTCGAATAAAATAATCCAGGCTTACGTTCTTGTCCTGCCATGAATAAGTTACTGTATTTGTCAAAATAAGTTCGCTTTCCTTCAATAAAGAATTTCGCCCAACTGTCCAAAAGCAGAGAAATATTTCTGAGAGTGGACCAATGGAAAATCTCCGTCCGTGCCTGTCAGATTCGCCCGACGGGAACTCAGACATATTTCCCTATTTCTGTGATGTAGGATCGAAGACGTATTCACGCAATGCAATAGCTTTTATTCGAGGCGCCCTGCAGAAAAGAACCACGAACATTTATGACAGCTCTTTTGTTCGCCTTTTCTCTCTGGAAAGAAAGACGTTCTCCTAGTACGTGTAGTTACTTGCAAAGTTTATTCATTGTTTTACACTAAATTCCTCAGTTTCATGGATTTTGACAATTTTTGTTATATATATATATATATATATAAGTTGAATAGTTAAGTGTAATTTGGTATTTTGTAGTCATGTTAAAGATGTTTACTATGTTTATCTTCTTTTTTTCTGTGGTTGAATTACAGAATTTGATGATTTTTGTTTTTATGATTTTAGCACCTATTTGTTTTATTAGACGACCACCAAACTATCAACAGCCTGTGAATTTAGTTTAGATTAATGATCTCCATCAAAACAAATTTTATTTTCCTGAAACTGGCAACACTGCGTATAGAATAACGTGCCTAATCATGAACTCACATGTACCTGTAACAAGTTTACTGGCCTCCGTCATGGTCAAGAATTTGCGGTCGATATTAATTTTTCGAGTCGGGGTTTCGAGTCTTAATAATTTTAAAGACCCACTGTGTAGCAAAGCTGATGCACGATAATGATATTTCAAGATTCCATGTCTTCCCACTGGCGCGGTGAAGGTATTTGGAGAGGGGTCAGGTGTCTTCCTCGTCACTTTATCGAGGTTCAAAATAACGAGGTCCGTCGTCAAAAGCCTTCGTGTTGCTTCTAAGTGCGACGTTATTAATCTAACAAGTTTATTTCCTTACATTTGTCAGCTCTACCCATAAGAGCACGTGCCAAATTACGAACATACACGTACCTCTAACAAATCCTTCACATAATGTGAGAGTTTTAATGTCATGGATGGAACTGAAGAAGATTTGTTGTGGGATACTGATGACGAAGTGGAAATCGACTCGCTGGGTACAGAATGGGACCCTTATGACGAGCTTCTGAACAGCGAAAGTGAGGATGTATACTTGAGAAGCTATTTGTCTTCGATGATGGATGAATGTGAGAATTTTTCAGGATATTAAGTACATTGGTGAGTGGTTCTTTTTATTCGATATTGGTTTTAATATTTATTTAAATTTTAATCTATTTTTTTATCTGTCTTATAAGACGACCCCGGATTTTGGGGGTCTTTTTTATGTGATTCAACTGTCGTATCATCTGTGGAAATATACGGTGATACAGACAGCTGAAGGTGTAATATCGAGGCATTACTAAGAGATCAAAATAGGCCTAGTTGTAAATTGTCTGTCGCCAAAAGTTCTCGACTATCGCCAGTGGAGTCTCGTGAGTATTTGAAATAACTCTTTTGGTAATGTCATAGTCCATTGATGCTCTGTGCAATGGCACCACATTTTGCGACTCGGCAGTTTCGCCGCCGAGCTAAACGTCGCTCAGTTCTAGGGACCGAAATCTCCAACGAACCGAAACAATATCGAGGTTTAAAAAATGCGAACGACCGGCTGTGAATGGGTTCACTTCAATGAACGAGTCTTTATCACGGAACAAGACCTGGGCTTTTCGCAGGTGTGAGGTGATTGGCGAAGGCAGGAAAATATTCTGGACGGAGATGATAACAACAATAAAATAAAATAAAAAATGGTAACCCTCTCTCGGTTTCGAAATTGAATGGTCCAGGAAATAGGGTTGGACGAATCGATGATTGGGACAAGGGGAGCGGGAGATTGACGGGGGGAAGGAAGTGAGCGGATTTCCCCTGAGGGGCCGACGGAGGAATGAAGATGGTATGTTTTTGTAGAGAAGATCAGTGGCAGGAAATGCGAAAATTGAGTCGAATATTGAGTGACCACATCCAAGGGGAAGGGAATAGAATCGAATATTTCTCTTAAGAATGGGAGAAAGTTTAATATATGGCTTTATGGAATATTCTCCGAGGTCTTTCCTGGGGAGAAGGAGGAACTGTTATTATTTAAATGGTGAGGAGAAGACTGCGGAAAGTGTTTGAAGTTCTTTTTCTTGGTGCTGAAAATGAACGTTGATATCTTTGATTCCGTTTAAATAGAATGAATGTACTTGATGTCATTTTCCAACATTTCTTGTTATTACCTTGCTCTGTGTATCAGTTGGTTCAAACCTTTTCATCGATTTTTCACCCACTTCCCAATAAGTTAGAATCTTGAAATTTTGTACCAAAGTTCAGTTTGAAGAGTAATATAATATTAAATTATATATTCTAAAAAAATTATTTTGCTAAGTTTTTTTTTTTTTGAAAATAAAGAGCAAAATACGTAGAAAACAATACATGTATTTTTTAAAATAACATTTATATGTGTCAAAAGAGTTTTACAAAAAGTGAGAAACAAGTGTTTCATCGGCTGATGAGAAATTAAATGTAAATGTATTGAAAATGACGCTTTATCATCTAGATATTAATAAAAGAAAACATGAAGCGTTTTCAGCTCCTAGCTCAAACTTTTTGACTAAAAATTGAAGCGTTGCTCGAGATCAACGAAACAATTATTATTTTTTTACTTTTTTTATTTATTCTTTTTCTGTATAGAAGTGTTGGTTTTTTAATATATATGGATATGATTAATTTATTTATGATGTAATATTTTGTGAATATAAGAATGATGTTTTGTTCAGTTTTAGTTTTTATTAACGTCGCACTAGAAGCAACACGAGGGTTATTGGCGACGGACCTCGTAATTTTGAACCTCGGTCAAGTGACGAAGAAGACTCCTGAGCTGGCACCCACTCTCCTAACATCCACACCTCGCCAACGGGAGGTGTGGATTAGGCCCCGAACAGATTTAACGTGCATCAGCCCCGGTTACACATCGGATCTTTGGCGGCCAAGGATCGAACCCACGACTGAACGAAAACCGCCAGCCGCGAGTCCACACGACCTTGACCACTTGGCTACCGTAGCCCCGATGTTTTGTACAAATATATATATATATCTTAAAAAATTTAATTTAATTTTCTAATTTTTCCTATTTTTTAACTATCACAGTAAGGAGTTCATCTTTAATTCTTGAACCATTCCAATTTCGCTTTTAATTTATGTATTCCCGAATTCATGAAATCTGCTCTGTCAGCCATTTCACACGCTTCAAATCAGTAGGGATTGTTCCTACTAGACTTTCTGCTGCAGCCAAAATACCTAAAGATCGGTCCGTCCAATACCACGTGATGTGAATAAATCCTAGCATATAAATTCCAAACTAGGAAAATTCCCTGATTTTTCGCTGCAGCCACGTTGGCATAGCGATTCCCTGACGTTCTCCATTGACAAGATGTATTTGTCTCTTTCTCTCGCGTTAAATTAATAAAGGCATAATTTCAATATTTTTCAAATGTATTCGTTGTCCACAACAGGTAGAAATATTTTTAAAAAAGACAATATTATATACACACACCAAACACTCCACACACACCACACACACACATATATATATATATATATATATATATATATATTCAAAATTAGTATAAAAGAAAGTAATTTTGTTTTACAGAGATAAGAACAAACTTTTGTACTTGTGTAAAATTCCGTCGACTACTTTCACCAAACTAGGAAAATGTCGCCAAACGATGCGATATTTTGTCATTAGAGGAAAACGTACAGCTCTTTCTGTTTTTCTAATTATAACCCCATGAAGAGATCCATTTCTCTATTTGTCACGTTAGAGTATGTAACTTCGTTCATCTCTCATTTGAACAAGATTTCGATCAACGTTTTTAAATGAAACATTTCAAAATTAACCATCGTAATGTTTGTGCATCGGTCAAATGGCGTAATAAAAATCATCGGGAAACCATGTATCACCACTTAATTTCATATATTGATGAATTCATGTGGGGTTGAATTCATTGTGAAGAAGACCCATTCTTTTCACTTTTAAATTGAATTAAAGAAACGGAAATGATAGTTCCTCGTTTGGCTGAAATTGCGCAAACTTTAATGATCGACGGGATTTTACATAAGTACCCCATTTTTCATTTAAAATAAAAGTCCACAAATATTTAGGAATAAAATATAGGATAAATAGTACAAAGCTTTACACTACGATGATATGGTAGCGGTACGGTAAGGAAATGATTGTGATCGATGCTATTTTGGTTCTCCTGCTGCTGGAGATTTAAATTTGGGTTCGAGTCCCGATTCCGCTAAAGATCCATCTTGTAGTGGGGCTGAGTCGACTTAAGTGTGGTATGAAGGTGGGAATAGTGGGGAACTAGCTAAAGGGTCACTCTCGTGCTGATTCTAAGAGTCACATTCGTAAATTATCAAATCAAATCTACGACGATAATTAATGAACAAAATCTTATAAGTCATAAAAGAAAAAAAAAGACATTTGATTTTTAGCCATTTATGGATACACCCTAGATAGATATTCTTTTAAGAAACTATGAAATTTTTTTTGAAGCCCGCCGAGACATTCAGAAAAAACCCATCTTGAACTAAGAATTCCTTCCTTTGTTTAAAATCATTCAAAGCATAATAAGTCTCTTTTCCCGGCAAGCAGGAGAAATCCTTTCCCTTCATCAGGAAAACAGACAGCTTTAAGGACTACGAAAATTTATCCTAAATTCAATTCGCTTTCTTATCCCACCGCTGCTGATACTGACGCAGCACCGGAAGAGCTTGAATTTACTGACATTCAGTCCCATTGCAAGAGAAACGTTTAATGCTGTGACATGAGTTGACTTATACAAGTTTTTACCTGTTAAAAAACTTAAATGCCCAAAGAAATTAGCTGGGAAAATGTTCTCAGAGTTCGGGCCTATATGTATTTGTTAGAAAAACTTTTATTCCTTGAAAATTAACAACAGTTAATATAGATGCTCTTTAACGGACATTAATTTGCAGGCTGTGATGAGAATATCTCAACAAGCAATCTTCCTCCTGATAACAAAAAATTAATTGTAGTTAAATAAAGTGCGATGGAATACATTTGTCTCATCAAACTGATTCTGAAATTAAATAAGTTTGCAGCTATAAATATGAAATTAACTCAAAAAGTAAAATAAAATAAAACTGCCCATTACTTTATTTTTTTTATATTTAATTATTTTTATGGTACAATTTATGTCTTTTCTGAAACGCAAAGTTAACTAATGAATGCATTCATTTTAAAAGATATACCTCGCCGCTAGACTTCGCTTCCATAAAGTGACCTCCATACTAAAGAATTGTTCGTCTCAGGTTTAGGGCGTTCTGCAATAATTCAACCGCTGTGATGTTGTGTGGTTCTGTAAAATGAAGAAAAAAAAAAAAAAAAATTTACAAAGGAAACATTAAGCACTTCTGAAAAAAGAATGAAAAAAGTTTCTTCGCCTTTCCTGCCAAAACTATCAGTTAATAGTTTGCTTCCTACCAGACGGAATCTGTTACGATGTAAGAAAAAGACTAAGAAAGGGCGAGTTGTTTTTTGGCTAGCACGCAAGATTTCTGGACGTTCCCTCTTGGCAAGGTGCAAGTAATTCAGTTATTGGTTTTCCTCCGTTGACATTCTCTCCCAATCGATAGATTCTTTTTCTTTTACCTGCCCGGCATTGTGCTGCTGCTGCTACAACTCTCCTCAATAAAACGCCATCGCATTTACGATTCATTTTTATTACTTCTTTTCCTTCCAACGATCAGCACTTTTCAAAAACTTTTAATTAACTCCGCCCGGTTACAAGGTGAAAAAGGAGATAGAGGGGAGGGAGGAGAAAAAAAAAGAAGTCTCTCTCGCACAAAAGCCAAAACATAGAGAAAGAATTTTTTTTAATCTTTGGTTTTATTTATTATTTCGCGTTTGAATTTTGAGTCCTCGGGTAATGATTAGCGCTCGTATCACGAAAAGCTTTCAATTACCTGGTCCGCGTGTTTGATTTCAATTTAAGTTTTTTTTTTATTAGACGGGGCATTAATTTCTTTTTCGAGTCGACAAATTAAATTCGAGGAAGTTTGCTTTTGTTAAATGTGGTTTAATTGCTTCTTAGATGAATAGAACCAGTGTAATTCGTTTCGTACAAAATGCATCCGAGATATTGGATTCTCTTCTTTAAGGTTTGTTTCCGAAAAATTGCGCTAGGAACAATCAATCTATAATATTTATATATATACAGTGTAAATAAAATATAAAATATGTATATTAGATTTTTTAGTTTGTATTATTTCGGCATGTTTATATATCAAATGAAATATTTAGATTGTTGTCAAATGTACAAATAAATTTGTTTTTCTTGTTTTATTTTCCAAGCTACTGTGTGTCTGCATATCAAAAACAAGAATTCGAAATCATATAAACAGAAGAATTGTTTGTATGAATATTTAATTAGTTTCTTCCTTTAGAAAAAAATGTAAGTTTTGTTTTAGTTCTGAAAATCCTATACTTTGGATATTACACTTTAGTACCAAATGTCTAGGGATACATTCTAATATCATGTGGAGCTTCTTTTTGCACTGTGAAGTGCAGTAATTCCCCATGGAATTGACACAGCAAGTCGTCGAAAATCCTTTAAAGAAATATTCAGCCCTATTGTCCCTACAGCCGTCCATAACAACGAAAGTGTTACCAATTCAGACTTTTGAACCCTGACTGATCATGTCACGCATATTGCCGATGGGATTCATATCTAGTGAATCAAGATGGCCAAATCATTCTCTAATATTGACCTGAATGTTTCTCAAAGTAATCGCGAATGATTTTGTCCCGGTGTTCATGGCGGAGTGTCATCCTGGAAATTTCCCTTTTTGTTCTTGAAGTTGATGAATGGCTACAAATGATTTCCTAGTAGCTGACCTTAACCATGTTTGGTTCCCTTCGATCAAGGGACCCAGTTCACGCCTTGTAAAAATAGCGGAGTAACCACCACAAATTTGCACCGCGCTATGCTGACAACTGGGAACCATAGCCTCATGAGATCTGCACAAAACTCGAATCCTAGCGTCAAATTTTGCCGACTGAAATCAGGACTCATCTGTTCAAGCAATGCTTTGTCAGTAATTTGAGTTCCAACCAGTATGGTTCTGAGTCCAGCAGAGACGCTTCAGCCTTTGGTGTGTTGTTAGCAAACGCATTCGAGTCTGTTTTCTGTTGCCGTATTCTATCAACACAAAAGTTCGCAGCATTGTTCTCATGGACGCTTCTGTATACTTCTATATTGATTGTTGCTTTTGTCTGATGATACAGACTACTCTATGCAGATGTCGCTGGTCTCGATCACTGATAGCCACTGCGTTGTCTATGGTCGGAGGTAATGCTTGAAATTCAATATTATCGGCCCACCTTCTATTCTGCAGATCGAGGAAAGTTTAATTTCCTAACATTTTCCAAAATAGAAATCCCGATGCGTCTAGCTAGCACCATTATTCTACGATCAAGGTCTGTGTTAAGCAGTAAAACAACCAGACAATAGGTAGAAGGTGGAGATGCGCAATGGGCGTCTGCACATCTCTCTAACTATAACCTCTGCTATTACCGACGTCGCCTCTCTATTTAAAGCTGAGTCGTAGGCATGTAAACAAAGATGATACAATTGATGATCCCGTCAAGGTCGAGTTGCGCCGTGTTATTTGCTTTCTTCAAGCAGAAGTGAATAATACGGTCGAAATTCACCGAAATATGAGCCGACTATAAATGAAAACTTTATGAATGGTGGTGTTGATCATAAATGGTGTAGACAATTTAAAGACGGGTGAAACAACCTTCACGATGAAAGGGGTCCAGGAAGCAAGTCTGTTCAAACAAGTCTTCAACTGTAGAAATTTTATGGCTGCCAGTTATTGGGACCAAAAAAGGCGACTGTTGAGTTAATGTAACCAGGGACTATGATTAATGCAGTTGTTTATTGTCGGTCTTTATGATGACCGCAAAGAGCAATTTAAAATAAAAGAGAAATGGAGCTTCGTAACAAAGAGCAAGTCTATCTCACATCATCATTTCATTAGTTCCTTGAAAAGGGGAACGGAAAGCTCGTCCACCAATATGAGAAATGCCTGAATCTTCATGGTGGTCATGTTCAAAAGTAACCATGTTTTTACATAACTATTGGCAACAAGTTCATCTTGTTCTATACTTTTGTCTTTTTTAATGTTCATCGGAGGTGAGAAAAACAACCCTCGTTTTAACGTTTGCGTTAACGTTAACCCTCATTAACGTTGCACTAAGCAACAGTACGAGTCCTATTGGCGACAAGCGTTGTAGTTTTGAACCTCAGTCCAGTGAACAAGTTGAACACAGTCCAAGGCATTCATTCAACATTCAACAACATTGTCAACATTGTCATTGAAACAAAATTGTATAGTATGTTATTGATGAAGTATCTTCTTTCTATACAAAAATGAAAATGTTGAATTTTCATTCCAAGTATTATGCCTTGATAATACAAAACGTTTGTTTTTAAATCAAATTATAAAAATTTTATTTATGAATACTTGTAATTTATATTTATGTAAAATTTGTTGAGATATTAAGAACAATCAGTTTCAGAATTTGTATGTCAAACCAGTGGGTAAATCAAATAAGAGCATGAAAGTATGACTGGAACACAAATTTGTAATCTCTTATGTATGTTCTTTCCTAAAATTTTTGTAATCCTTTAAATTTTAATGAAAGGTTCGTTAAAAAACTAGATAAATGTAGGCGTTGAAATAGACTTCTTAACTCAATATTTATAGATTGAAGTCCCACATAAATTTTTCAATTAAATATTAATAACTCTCTATTAGAAAAAAAAAAAATCTGGATTCCTTTTCATTAATTATGTATATACGTGTTATTGCTATTTTTAACATTTATTTTACATGTACGTTACATTGCTTCTTTTAAAATAAACAGAAAAATAAAAATAACTGTTATCCCGTTCAAATATTACAGGTTTGCATTTCTCACTTGAGGAAAAATGCATCGGCCGGGAATCGAACCCGGGCCGCCCGCGTGGCAGGCGAGCATTCTACCACTGAACCACCGATGCTACACGATTCACTAAAAGCATCTTTTAGTTGGCATGCTATCATATAAACGAGTGAATGGCATTCATGAGAAAAAAGCTGTTCGTAAGACAACTTTTAGTTTGCACAGCTTGCTGAGAAAAGCGGAGAAGTCAGCCTATTGCATAATCATCAGCTAGAGGCGGTGGCCTTTGCTGTTATGATGTTAGTCTGATTGTATATTTACATAACATTGAGAAGCATTTTGCAGACTTTTGGCGACGGACCTTGTAATTTTGAGCCTGGAACAAGTGATAAGGACAAAACCCGAATCGGCAGTTTCCTTTCAAAATAATCACATCAATGGTAAGACTTGATACCTCCACATATGATCAGGCCCACTACACGGGGGGAGGGGGATTTCAGTGGCATCAGGGCTCAAGCACCCACCTCGAGAAAAACAACGCCAACCCCAAGTCCACGATCATGTCTTGGCCACTACATTATTGAAAAAAATTTTGTTTCATTCTTATGTCTCTTTTTAAGGAGCTTTTTTTTTTATTGGGAGTTAAAGATTATAAGTTTTGTAACAATTTTCTATATAATGCTATACTTGTGTATAAAAAGTTTTACCTAAAAATGGTTTAAATACAATTTCTAGGTCGGTCGCGATAATCTAGTGGTTAAGGCTGTGGACTCGCGGCCAGCGGTTTTTGTAGATTCGCTTGTTTCCGGACATGATACCACAAAAGACCCGCCGTATAGCCTGGGCTACTCCACGTTAAATCTGTCGGGGCTTAAAGTCCTCCCGTTGGCGTGGCGCGGAAGTCAGGAGAGGGATGCTAGTTCAGGAGTAGTTCTCGACACTTAAAAAAGGTTCAAAATAACGAGTTCCATTCCCATTAGCCCTCGAGTGGCTTCTAAAGCGACGTTAGTAAAATCAAAATAACCAACCAACAATTTCCAGGAAAGAGTTTGTTGCATTGAAAAAAAGCTAACTGAAAATTCAATTTTCAGTTAATTAATTGATTTTTTGCTGGAATCCAAACAATCAACATAAAATTGCGTCAAATTAGATTATTTCTTTAAAAAAAATGTGATATCGCCATTTTTTATCACTTAAGTCTCAAAACATCTTAAAATATTTTCAATGAAGTTGGCTGTTTGGGTGTTATGAATGTGACGGCAGTAGCTTAGTGGTCATGGTCGGATTATTTCGTTGAGTTGCGGGTTCGAGCCCTGATACCACTAAATACGCGCCGCAAAGCCGAGGCTGATGCATGTAAATCTGTTAAGGCTCAAAGTCCTCCACTTCGTGGGGAAATTTGGAGAGATAGGTACCAACTCAAGTGTAGACCTCTTCATTTTACCAAGACTCAATATTTTGATGTCCGTCACCAATAACTTTGTCTTGTTTTTTAATGCGACATCACAATTTCATGGGTGTCTTGAATTTACGACACTGAATTCTTATGGGATATATTGTACCGAAATCAAGAGAAAGACATTGCTATTTTTTAGATGAAACAATTGAAATCTCAAGCTGAGGTCAGAGGCAAAAAAGTAGTTTAGTAAATTTAATTGTGTGGAGTAAAACAAATATAAAAAATATTTGATTGGGAGCTTTCCCCAGCTAAGTCAGTTAAAGATACTGTGTCATATTTAAAATGTTAAAAGCGAGCGGCGTTGAATTCAAAACATTCAATCAAGATTTACCTCACAGCCAGAGGACAAATACAATGGTGACACATAGGAGATTTTCTCCCAGAAAGAGGGCCGAGGTGTCATAGAGATCAAGGTCACGAACTCGCGGATGGCGTTGCAAGACCAACCCCGTAGAGGAGTTGATGCACGTTAAATCGGTCGAGACCCCATGTTCTCTCGTTGAGATGATGTGGAAGTTTGGAGAGGGAGGTACCAGCTCAGAAGTCGTCCACGTTGTTTGATCGAAGTTTAAAATTACGAGGTCCGCCACCACTAGCCATTGTGTAGCTTCCGATTGTTAATTACAATCGAGTGAGTGAGTGAATGTAAAGGGTTTTGGGCGCAAGTGCCAGATGTGGATATGCTGCACCAAACAAGATTTAACTGTGGTCTAGACGTGAAGAAATGGACAAAAATTGGTTGACAAGAAGAAAGGTCGAAAATAGAGAAGGATCGCTAGGATATCCCTAGGGTGCATCACCCATGTTTACCAAAGACAGTAAAAAACTTGGGAAAGAAAAAGATCATTAGAATGCCTCGGGGTCATGATGCCCGTACTTACCTAAAGAAGGCAAGTCTCTGAGGCCCTTGATAAAATCCCCGGGGGCAGGGTACCCGGTTATACCTCCAGGCGCTGGGTACTCATTTTAGTCACTCTTACGACATGCATGAGCTTCAATGGGACTATTCTGTAATTCCTGCTAATTACATTCTATCAATCAAAACTCCCAGAACAGGTGTTTTTGTCTCGTGTGTCGAATTCGTAGATGTATTACAATAGCATCCTGTCTTCAACATGAAAATGAATTCCAATGAGTAATAGATAGTAAAAACAATCATGTAAAAATTATATTCTATGTATTTTAAGATTCTATTGATCTTGTCACTAATCTTGAATAGCAGATTTAATTGCATTGTAGTATGGGATGGCAGGAAAGATTACACTAGATCCACATTTACCAGCACTATCGACTATGTCATTGTCCTTGATACCTACTATAGAGGGTATCAGACGATGTGCCAGTTGATTATTTCAGATTTAAGTCTATGAATGTTTTAGCGTATCGATGATCGATAAGTGAAACGAATGATTTGAGTAAGTTAACGATTCCAATGCAATTCGTGGATTCTGTGAATAAAATACAATTTGCATCGTGCGACTTGACCAACTTTCTAACGCCATATTAATGACAGTCATTTCAGTAGTATAAACAGACCATAGAGAAAAAAAGTCGAAAATCATGAAGTGAATTATCTATTAAATGTGAATCACGCCAACATGACTCGTCGCTTGAGAATTGTCAGGGATTTTTGCATTTAAAATTGACGTCCTTATTTGCATGTTTCGAGGAGAAAAATCACTAGGAATTGGGTACTTTTTAACCTTAATAATTTGAGTCGTGGACAAATGATGAGGACGATTCCTTAATATGTCCTAATTTCCTATTCACTTCCCGTGACAGCATTTTGAGTCATTCGACTCAAAGCCCATTCTACTAGATTGATGAGTCACGACCCTCTAACCCACAGATTCTCAAACTTATTTACAATATTCACCCCTTTGATAATTTGATCACTGTGTGTCAACTTGAAATATTTTATTATCACCGTTCTGAAACGTTATCTAGCGTGTATATTTTCTATTAGCCATGTTACATTTTGAACGGAATTCAGTAAATAATAAAACTGAAAATCTTTCGATATTTCAGTCACCAAAAAAATTTGTGAATGATTATCATTGAATCGTATGTAATTAATGTATTAATAAGTTATTGTTTGAGGAACTTTTTTATTGAGTTTTGTTCAATGCAGTTAAAAAGCTTTTATGTTTTGAATTGATTGAATGATTAATGTTTTGTGGGATAGAGAGCAACAAAGACTATTGTCTCATTATGTTTTGAAAATAAAAGTGTTTCATATTGAATGATTGGTTGCTTACTCATAACACACTGAGAAGCAGACAGTGGTCCTCCTCCTTCCAAAACACAATAAAAGGACGAAGATGACTCCTGAGCTGGAATTCCCATTTCCAATTCACCATCCAATGTGAAGACTTTAAGACACGGCATATTTAATGTACCTCGGCCTCTTCACGATGGGTTTATAATGGTATCAAGACTCTAATGTGTAACGTTTGGTTACTTCGACCCAACTCTTGTGCCATAGTATAAGTAAGTATAACAAACTCTTAAAGTCAATAACTGATTCAAAGGCACTCAAGTCAGTTCCAACTTTATTTATCAATTACTATAATATAACATTTAATGGGTTATAGCTCTATTAGAGCTCTAAGATTAGCCCACCAATTTAAATATTATTGAAACAACACGCTCTTACCAAACCCTTCCAGTTGGGGTTGCTTTTATCCTTCAAATCTTCTGCGACAGCTATCACTAGTAACTGGTCTTGATATTATTGGTCTCTTACTGGAAATACACTCAGAGTTAAACACACTCTTCCTCTGTCCTCTAAATTTCGCTTTTCTTATATCTCATTATATCTTACTCAATTCACTTTATTTCCCCTTGCATCTAACTAACATAATCACGTTTCATTTGGGTTGGGAAGAAATTGTTATTTCGTGCAATCAAAAAATCTCAGTTAATGTCCCCATGGTTAGTGAAGAGAAAATCGCGAATAACCCAACGTCACAAACTCATAACTCGACTAAAACAACCCAACCATTAGCTTGCGTCCGCGGCTCCTCACCTATTATGGCTACCTTCTAATTTTGGATAACAAACATGTGACGAGGATGATACCTATGATGGTACTATAGATCCGAATTTCCAGTTCCCGCTATTTTTGTCTCCGAGTTCTATTTTCCATCCAATGTGCAGCAGCCTCAATTATTCTATACTGCTAGTTTTCAGTGGAATTAGGACTCGAAAAATAAAGTTTGATCTGAATATCGACGCGGAACCGGGTACCGTGATTCTTCTGCTACCGCTTCCTAATAAGAAATAATGTAAAATTCGTAATCAATGGGAAATATATCAGTTTGAACCAACATTTGAACTAAATTGTTTTCGTACGGATTAATTATTGGTGTGGTGTAGACGTGTAGGAAGTAGCATGACATCATCTGATCCTCCCCCTCGTCATTTCATTATCGATCAAAATTATGAAATTTAACTCCATAATTGAATGTTTATTTACGATTCACTGAGATACAACTCTAGTGTTCTTGGCGATGGACCTCATAATTTTGAGTCTCGATCGAGTGAAGGGGGCAACACCTCATCTGACACCTCCCTCTCTAAAATTTCATACCGTACCCATGGCAAAATTTGGAACCTTAATATATTTAAATCAGCGGTGGGTCTTTAGTGCCATCAGGACTCGAACTCCCGGAGTGACGAATGCAACGTCGGCCGCTAACTTGCAACTATTACAGCTCGCCAAACAGCTCGTCGCCAATAGCCGTAGTGCAACGCAATTAGCAATCAATCAATTGTGATAAGTAAAGTCAAATCATCCCCACACACATGTAATATTTTGATTTATTCATTCATACTTAAAAAGTAAAGACAAACGTATGCGTTTAAAAAATGCGATTTATTATGTATATGAAAAAGACGATCGAATCAATGTACAATATATTTACAACCACAAACATAAATAATTACAAAAACAAGTAAAATGTATTTTAACACAAAATATAGTATTAGATTTGGCCTTCTCTTTTAAATTCCTCGCTCGTTTACAAAATAATATGCGAATTGGGACCTGTATTTTTTATGTTTCATTTAAATAAGCAAATGTATAGTTTTTTTTGGATTTAAATATATTTTTAAAAAATTGTGCGTCTTATAGAAAATTGTTTTTGACTTGAATTGAAGAGAAATTTTGTCTGTACATAACAAATAGACAACGCCAAAATATACCGATAACAATACTTAAAGTAATATAAGTGTTTGATACATTAATATAAACAAAAATAATTTAGAGCTTTTTACTAATATTGAAATGTTCATATCAAGAATAAAAATTTATTTTAAATAAGATATATTAAAAATATTTTTACACATTACTTTTGATATTTTAGACTAAAAAATAGGCGCAATTCAAACAAAAACAAAATTTATTGAATTCTTAAGCGACAAAAATTATTGTGATACAATGGGGGATTGAAAAAACTTCAAAATTTCTTGCCACGATTTTTTTTTTTTTTTTTTTGCATTTTTTTCTTTTTCTTAATTGCTGCTATATATAAGCTCAGATTATTCTTATTTTAAAAATTGATTAAAAAGGATTGTAGTTTAGCATCTAACGTATAATTATAATTGATAATATTGAAAATGCACAAACAATTTTCGTAGTAATTTTGTGTTTATACGTAGGGTTGTCCAATAAATGTGCAGACTGGTCCAGTGTGGCAGCCACACCGTGGCCGCGGTAACTTAGTAGTGCCGGTCACGAACTTGGGGCCAGCATTGCTCCACCGAATTGTGGTTTCATTTCCTGATGCCATCAAATATCCACAAAAAAAGTAGGATTGATTCACGTTAAATCTGGTCTAGGTCCTCCATGGCGTAGTGTGGAAGTTTGGAGAGGGAGGAACTAGCTTAGGTGTCATCCTTGTCATTTGACCGAGATTCAAATGATGTGCTCCATCCTCATTTGATTTTGTGTTCTCCTAAGAGTGATGTTAATAAACAATCAAGGAAATGGCGGGCAATACCGCTACGATGAAAGATGTGTCGACTACAATCTAATTAGAACTCGACTGCCCGCCGATAAATGATACAGTGTTAGAGTTGGGATTGGTTTTGTTGTTCGTGCTTTTTTTTTATTACCGAGAACAAAAATCGATGCGAATGTCGAACAAAATCTAGACATCAAATTTTTCGTATAACTCTGAAAAGTCCTCAAGATATGCGGTAGATGTGGACGGCTTTTAATGGAGAAAATGGATTGAAGAAAATGTATTTTTTTCAAACGAATCGAGTGTTTCGGTGATAGTGCCATGCAGGGATTATTTGAAGACAAGCCGTCCGTCCACCTCCATTGCTGGGGAAAACATCGAAAGTGTGTGGATTCTTGTCCTAGCCAATCCACCAATCACAGGTCGGAGGATCCTTCATGAATTAAATTTAACGAAGTGGTTGGATGTTATGGTGCAGTTTTTAATGGTGTTTGTTGAACCAAACGAGATATATCTGTGGCTCAGTTATTTAAAAAAATGGAAAAAAGATAAAAAAAAAATGTTTGACATAAAGGGTAGCAAATATAGAAGGATCGCTAAGGTAACCTGAAGGCTTGTCATCAATGTTCGCCAAGGCGGTAAACTCAATGGGAAGGGAACAGATCGCAAAAGTATCTCAAGGTCATGATTTCTGCACTTGCCTACAGAAGGTAGGCCCCTGAGGGGCTAAATTTAATGAAATTTGGATTCACTCGAGATTTCGTGTGCGTCGCGTACAGCAACAAAGTTGTGTCACGACGAAATATGGCATCTGCCTCAAGACAATACCTCTTCACATTCTACAGTGATCGTTCGCGATTTTCTGGCCGGAAACTAGATCACCGAGCTTGATCATCCTACCTACTCACCAGATCTAACCCCCAGTTATAATTTCCCATTTTCTAAATGTTAATTGGGCATATGAAGGCTCCTATGGAACGATTTCGAGGCAATGAAACGAGAAATGGCATTGCTGCTGATCCTGAGGACTTTCAGGGAATTTTCGAAAAGTGGAAACAGTCACGAGACAAGTGCATCGTTTGAAATGGAGAGTATCTTGAAGGGAAACAAAATTGTTTTATTTTAAATTTTGCTTTACAAAGTAATTACAATCCCAATTCGCTTATTTATTGGACAAACCACGTGGCTTTGTCGTTAAAGCTTAATATCGTCCTATTATCAAGCAACTATATATTATGTGTTTACAACGTTATTAAGTAAATTCAAGCAACTTATTTTACGTTATGAAAATAATATGCTTCACACTGTGTAAAAATTTTAATTATAAGTAAAGGTTTTTAAACATATTTATTCAAATTGAATGCGCTATTTAAAAAACAACAACTTATAATTACCTAATTAGAAGAATACATTATTTATACAGCTTTAACACAAAATTTCGACTCTATAAGTTTTAATCGTTATAAGATTTTTCCTTTCGGATAAATTTCAACTTAACATGAGTTATAGTTTTATGTATTTGTAAAACTGACTGATATTTTAATAAAAATGTTTTTTGATTTATTTATGCTTTTAGATGTATTTTAGAACAATATTAAAATAATTTACAAAAATGTGGATGGAATGCGAAGAACATTATTCAGTAAATCCAATTATTATTTTATTTGAATAGAGAATGGAGGACCTTCAGCTTTTATAAATTACTTTCGAATGTTAAGGAAGGATTTTACTCGTGTTGTTACATTTATCAATTATGTCAAAAAATTTCGAATCATTCAAAGGCTTTTTTTTTCCACAAATCAAATGTAGATTATTTGAAATAAAGAAAAACTCCAGAATATAGAGTTAGAAATCGGTAAATATTCTTTGAAAAGTTTATTTCATGTTTAATTTTATTTCAAAATATTTAATTTCCATATGATTTTGAAATAATATCAACTGCATCATGTACTGATTACCAATAGATCAGTATTATCATAAATTTAAAAAAAAGTCGAATTGAAGAAGACAAATTATAAGGAAGGAAAAATATGTGCATACCTCATTCGTAAAAAAAACGTTTCGTTCGTTTTAAAATGATCCCGAATTTAGTTCAATGTATTTTTCTAAATGTAATTGCATCTTTAATTGACTTAATCTTTCAAAAACAAGACTTTTTCTTTTGTATTGAAAAACTGAATGAAAGAAATAAATAATTTCATCCTATAATCTTTACAGTACCATTCAGAGGAATATGAAGTTGCGGTAAAGTACTGGAATGTCAAATCAAAGAAAAAACAGCAATTAACACTCTCCTACTTTACAAATCATGCCAAGACTAGATTTTTTTTTCTCTGTAACAGAGGACGTGAAACAAAGCTTGAACATTCCAGTTTTTTTCTTTAGAAACTTGGCTTTGGAAAAAGATCCACGATTTAAAGACATATACAAAAAAAAATCTTTTTTTATCTTCCCTATCGGCAAGAAAAATTCCATTTGGCGATGTTTTTAGCATTTATTTTATTTCCACGAAAACGACACACAAGCTCTGACACACACTGATTGAGTTACCGGAACGAAACACAGTCCACTACTTTTCTGAAGAAGAGGTAAAGCAAACTCTTCACCACTAACACAATTCCAACTCCTTGATATGATTTGTCGTCGAAGATGGCATTCCATCATAGCTACTCCCCCTTACCATCTCCCCTCCATCAGATAGAACTTGAGATTTAAAGGTCGATAAAAGTTCTTCAACTTCGTTACGGGAAAAGGAGATTGTCCGACCCTTCATCTTCAGACGTCGCCAGGACCTCGGATTCCACTTGACTTGGCGTCTTTCACCAACCACTTCATCGCTAACGCAATTCCATCTAGCTCTGATATGATTTGTCACTGAAAAAAATTGGCGTTCCGTCATAGCCATCCGAAGTCCCTTCCCACCATTTGATAGAACTTGAGGTTAAAAGGTCTGTAGAAGTCCCTCAATCGAGTTATCGTGGAAGGAGATATCTCTGGGTGAGTCCTGCCTTTGGTCTTGCCCAGACAGTGGGGATTTCCACTGCCTTCAGATTTCTTCAGGCAGGGGAAACCTTTGGTCTCATTGAAATAGAAATGTTTGTCAGTGATGATCCGTTTAAGCCCGAGGAAGTCCTGGACTCGGGCCATCTCCCCAGCTGGGTCCCGAATAAGATTCTCACCAGACACAAAGTGAATCTGAGTCATTTGAAAATGTCTGGTCCACCATTCCAGGAAACGGGAGTAAACCCCTATGCGGATGGCACTCCAGGAAGTGTCCACTAGTCCGCTGGTGGAGTTGCGGAAGGTCATCTGGTCGAAAGAGGGTCCAGTGGACCTCTTGCTGGCCGTCTGCGTGTAGTCCGAGATGGCTCTGGTGACGGGGTCGCGGACCACGACGATCAGCTTGACCGTTGGCGACATCCTGTAGAGACGATGAGGAACCTCGCGAGTGATGAAGTAGCTTGGCGTTTTCTCCATCGTGATCTGAGATTCGAGACTCTGGGGCATCTGCTGTCTGAAACGAAAAAAAAATTTTCATTTTAAGAAACAAAGATTGGATATAGTGTATGTTAAAACTGGAAAACTCAAAAATTAATATTTGATACATAGAAAGCAAAAAGTAATTATAGTACGTGTCATATTTTCGATAATAGATTTTTAATGAAAAATTAGGCAATAATCTTATTATTAGAAAGTTACTTTTTTTTACGAAAATTCTTGGTATATATAGACATTACTATTAACACAAACCAATCTATCAACAACCTGAATCAATAAGTCATTTAATCATGTGTTCTGTTGCGTTTCTAACTTGAACTAATCTTTTGAGATATTTTATGGCGTTATTTGATCCGATAACCTAGACTTGTGAATAAACCGTCACTTATGTAAATCAGCATTGCTCTTTCTCTCGCTTTGCAAAATCGCTCGTGTGATGCTAGGATCTTAAACCAGGGCTATTAATTGTAACCTAAGGAGAATTCCGGGGCTTCCCCGTTTTACTAGGTATAAAAGCTGACACTGGCTGTTAGCCGTGCTCTTTTTTGCTTTTTTTTCGTACCGTTTTTGCTTTGATAACCCATGTGTTTGTGTTATCGTTATTTTTCTTGATTGTACTGTGATATTTCTGCGTAAACTGTCTTCAAAATGAATAAACTATGTTAATTTGCACAAGGATTGGACTCATTAAAAGAAATTACGATCATAATAACCACTACTACAAAAAAAGGTTTTTAAAGATTTAAAACGGCTAAATGACCGAATTCTTTAAATATACAAGTATACAAGGTTAACACAACTGAAGACCGCATTTTAAATATATATTTATATATTCGAGACTATTACTCATATTTTGCTATAAATGATACACGAAATTAAAAGAAAACATACGAAGTTTTATTTTCAGTTACAAATATTTGATATGTGATCCTTTTATTACACAACAAACATTTAAACCGTAATCAAGTTCGTTCCCCATATTTTATAGTATCATTGTCAAATTGAATTCATTCAATAATTAGTTGTAATAATTAATTGTATAATTTGACGTTTATTACATTTATCACCTAAAATAAATACGTGTAAAATTTTTTAGCTCAATTAAGCATTGTAAAGTAAACGAATATCGACTTATATAAGAAGTAAGATAATTCAAAATGCATTAAAAATTGGCGACACATCTTAAAACCAAATACACAAAGTGAGTGGCCTTCGTTGCATGTATTCATTTCTAACATTTATTTATTGTTTCAAAAAGATAATGGATCTTATATTTTAGAGTACAATCTGAGAGCACTTTGTCAATTAATGTTGGGAAACTACTTGTAGACTTACGATTGTCTTGTGATGCCTAATTCTTGTTGTTTTTCATGCGGGCCATTTCATTCAATGCATATTTATTACATGACCTCTTTCCAAGGAGTTTTGAGCATTCCAGTACCTCTGATTTTTTTTTCAATTAAAATAAAAATTAAAATTAATTTATTTTTCATTAATTTTTTACAAATTAATAATTAACAAAAGAGAGTTTAAGCAATACCTCCTTCACTTTGGCGAGGGTTTTAGCGAATTGGCGAGAAACTTGGCGTAAAATTTAATCCTTTAAATAATTAGTTTTAATCAATTAATTTGTTATTAATTCTAATTAAATTATCGTATTGTCATCCAAAACAATTGCGTATAGAAAAATTTAGGCCAATCGAGTGTTTTAAAATATGAGAAAAAATACTTTCGAAGTTTTGAGCCAGACATACAATGCGAGTAGAAGAAAACCCATTAAAAACCCGTGCATATTCTAATACGCAAGAACTCTTTTCAGTCATTTTCGCCATTTTAGGATTTCGATCTCAGTATTCTATCGATGTGCTGTCGTCGATCGACAGGGGGGAAAAACACGGTGCATTTTTCTTTAATTTCGTGTATCACTAATTATAATATGCGTTATAGTTTCAAAAATATAAATTTTTAAATTCGGTCATCTTCTCTCTCATTTGTGCTAACTCTGGAAAAAATTGTGATGAATAAAAGATCGTGAGAAAATAATAGTGCAGACACTAGATATGATAAAATGCTGGGAGGAGATAGAATGTTAACGAGATTGTTGTGCACACGACAGGGTTACAAGAAAGTTAGGTGATCTTAGAAAGATATTTGACTCAGAGCCTGTGAATAAGTACTGATTCTGATTTTTAGATCCAGTTTTACTGGCATTAAAACAAATGAAATTTTCAATTATAATATTTGGTTGCGGACACGAGTAACTGACCTCTCCACATTCATAATAATAGTTGATTTATTGGATCATTACAAAAATTAAAAGGCAGTTAATTATTCCTGATTGACTATTATTTTACTAATTGATCGCTGAGTTTTGATAGAACGTGTACAATTAACCGCCTACTGTCATTTTATCGTAATTTTTTTTTTTTAAGAAACGCTTCCAGAAGCTTACTTTCCCTTTATAGTATGATACTAATCATCTTATTCACTTGATGTAATCAATGAGTGAGTGGGGGAGGAAGGAGTTTAATGACGCAAGATCCATACATCGTTATGTTCTTCCAATGAGGTATAACTGTAATCTAAACGTATGAAAAATGGGGGGGGGGTAAAATTTAGAAGACAACAAGAAGAACTGAAATTTCTTTTTTCCAAAATTCTGAAGATCTAAAGATCGCTAGGGGATCTCGGAGGCGCGTCACCCGTATTTACCAAAGACATTAAACCCCATGGGGAAAAAAGACCATTGTTCTTCCTCGGAGTCGTGAGACTCGGACTTACCTATAAAAGGACCCCTGAGCAGGCATAATGTAATCAAAAAGAAAAATTGAGGAGCTCTAACCTTCCCTCTCCACCCATCCAAATAAAAATATTCTAAAAATCTTAACAGCTGACTTTCGGAACAAATTTTGATCATCTCGAAAGTTCCTTAAATAGGAACCATCACCCAAATTAATTAACCTCCCCAGGAGGGGACCCTTCTCCTGTCCTCAAGCCGGGATAAAGGGGGAGAAGAGTATGGGGTTTTAGACCCGCCTGTCCACTCTATAGTGGCATGGAGCAAATTCCTCTCAAACATTGACGAATCAATCCGGCTAGTCTGGATGAATTCCAGTTCTTGGAGCACCAAGGTACACCATCATGTGTGCATGTGCTTCCTGTGGCCGCTAGTCATAGATATTGTGAGAGTCTTCCGACTTCAAACCTGTCATGCACTATGTGCGGAACGGGTGATGGGGTTGGTTCTCGAAATATGTCCCAAATAAATCACTAAAATAATATATATATATATATTAATAACTTCTTATTTTTGTATGGAAGTGCTGGTATAATTACAAATGAAAAACGGAATTTAAATTTCTTTTACTGAAACATAAACTAATACATTACATAATTTTCATTGTTATAATATATTTTTAGAAATATGGTTTCTATTTTGTGAGAGGAATCGCTATGAACTGTGATACACAACCAGACACACAAGCTTTCTATTAAAAGAAGTAATATTTGAAGCAAAAATTTACTTAACATCATCAAAGGCTTACTTATCACCCTCAAACAAGTTGAATCATTGTGAAAACTTTCAGTGCCTATTTGAATGAGAGCAGCAAATGTATTCTTAATAAGTGTAATAATATTCCTTCAAGAAAAAAAGGAGATCTACCATATAATTTAGGATCAATGAAAAGGAACAAAATGTGTTAATTTTCTCATTAGAGCTTGCAAACCCCTCTCTTCCTCGCTTCCACGAAATTGTTTTACTGATTTTTTGGAGGTCATGGACATCATTCCTACTCTAAAGAAACAATGAGCTTGTTAAAAACATACTTATTTCTGATTGAAGTGAACCATAGGTAGGAAGTTATCGTCTTCAAGTCCTATCATAAAAATCACCCTCTCATTCATTTATTCAATCAAGCCACGAAAAATTAAGGGGGAAGAAATGAAGTATTACATAATACTTGTTATTTAATACCGATTAAAATTGCGAGTATTATCCTCCTCAAAAATGACACCTATATAATAGTTTTATTGTGGTTTCTATCTAATCCATGTAAATTAAGCTAAATTATTTGTCCTAGTGAGAAAGTTGTTTTTGTATCTTTTGCTTG
Source organism: Nephila pilipes (assembly GCA_019974015.1). NCBI lineage: Eukaryota > Metazoa > Arthropoda > Arachnida > Araneae > Nephilidae > Nephila > Nephila pilipes. The sequence goes on along the minus strand of BMAW01082248.1, from coordinate 51,055 downwards.
TCTTTGACATCTGACTTATCAAAGCCCTTTTTCTTTTAGCTCGATTAACTATAATGTTACCTATCTATATTATCTCGAAACTTTGTTTTATACCTAAGCGTTTTCTTTCTCTTTCAATTAATCTTATTTTTAGCCACATATAGCTGCGTGAAATTATTTTTATAAAGATACTTGTACATTTGTATGTGATCCTCTAGCCAACTTTTAAAATTAATATTAATGTGCATAAAGCCATTTTAATCTATCATTTTGGTAATGGGTTTAAAATTACCATATTTGTCGAACTATATATAAGACGTATCCCAGATTTATGGGATTATTAGGATAGAGTTTTCTATGTAGTTTTACACTCATTTGTTCTAAATTTGGATAAAAATTTTAATATTCATAAAATTATATATATAATCTGAACATACCTGCATTTGGATTGTTTGAATCTAACGAAAAGCGTATATTTACAGAATAAAAGCTATCGACGCATGTAAACAAAGAGTGCTCAAAGAGTGCTAAAGCTATCGACGCATGTAAACAAAGAGTGCTCAAAGAGTGCTAAAGCTATCGACGCATGTAGGCAAAGAGTTTGGATACTGCTCGTTTCACATGCCTCGAGATTATACAAAAATGTGTTTTATCGGCGTCAGGACTTAGAGCTGCTCTCAGTTTGGGATTAACTACATACCTATCATCACGTCGTGCTGTACTAATTTTATTACCATATTGTGCGTGTGTGTGCACCAGTAATTGAACTTCTCTAATATCTTTGATATTGTTAGTTAGTTAGAAAAATAGTTAATTGTGTACTTAACGGTTTTAGTTTTTAACTGAATAAGAACAGATATTTTGACAAAAATAGTTTTAATGCAATATGATTAACGCATGTCTTAGGTTAAAACACCAAAAACTTTTGATGAAGTTAAATAATAAGTTTACAACCGAAAAAGTTTCTTGCAAAAGAAGTATTTGTACACTTCCTCAGCAACGTGCGTATTACGTTTATAGTGTGGATGGTTGAAAGGATTATTTACATAGAAGCTGAAAATAATTCTTAACTTCGTATAATTTTTGAATTCTGATGTTTCATCTACATTGTTCTTGAAGTAATTCAGAATGGTGCCTAAACTAGAGAGGTTCCTCTAAACATGAGAAATCATATCATTGAGCTCGATAAAAATGAAAAATCATACCGAGAAATGAGAAAAGTGATTAAAAAGTGATTAGTGATAAAGTATGGATACTTAGTGAGAAAGTATGAAGAAATTGAATGTGTGTATGCATCGAATATAATCTCATAGCAGGGGAACGGCCCGGTAAATTAACAATTAGGGTAAAAAGAAGTGTTGCTCAAAAGCTTTAAAAACTTCTATGGATCCACCTCCAAAAGTTGCAGGGGGCCTTTAAACATTTTCCAATATTGGAGTAACACAAACAATAAGAAATATCCACAATGCAGGTTTAAAAGGAAAAATCCCAAGGAAAAAATCATTAGTGAGTAAAACAACCAGAATTGATTCATTAATTGGTTTTCTTAACGTCGCTCTAGAAGCAGCACGAAGGCTATTGGCGACGGTCCTCGTAGCTTTGAACCTCGGTAAAGCAACTCGGAGAAAACGCCTGAAATATGCTTTGGTTTACAGTAATGAATTAATGGATTTTTGGAAATGAATGATTTTTTTTCCCTGAGAATAAGTTTCAAATTTTCTCTCCACCACGCAATCGAAAAGTTTGGTGTAAAAATAACCTTGCTCATGATCCGAAACATATACTCCAACTCTCAAACTCAATGGAGGAAATGTTATGGTTTGAGGGTATACGGTTTCTAATGCAGTTGGAAATTTGTATCTTACTGATACTACAATGACAGCTTGAAATTAGGCTTATAGCAAACTTTTCACTTTCAGAAAAAAAAAAAAAAAAAACACGACTCAAAGCATACTGCTATGGTTACCAGGACATGGTTGCTTTACAATGCTCCAGACGACTGGTAACTCCTCCACAATCACCAGACTTCAATTCAAAAGAAAAATTATAGATTTTTTGAAATTGTGTATAGATATTTATTTATCTATACACAATTTTAAAAAAAAAGTACGTTTCACAAGTAAAAACAGTGTTTGAAAGAAGCTGTCTTTGAAGCATAGAATAACACAGACACAAACCGTTCTAAAAAAGTTACTGGGATCGATGCTATAGCGTCTTAAAAGGAAAAAAAAGTAGTCATTAAGGTTAAAGAGCTTCAGATAAAGTATTAATTTGTGTTATCTAACTAAATATTTCTTAATTACAGACCAATAATTAAGTGTACAAATACTCTTTTACGTTATATTGTTGTATATTTATTTGTCTGATAAAATGTTAAAAAAAAAACGATTATTCTTATTTTGTTTTTGCTGTAATGTTATTGTAATATATTAAATTAGTAAATTATACAACTGTGTATTATACAGCTTAATTTTTTTTTATTTTATTTTATTATAATTTAAGAAAATAAACTCTTACAAATAATTTTTATGCCAACTGTATGTGAATTCTACTTTCAGACCAAAAGAATGTACTTCCTTTTGTAGTAGATTTTTCTACATAAAAAGATGCGTCTTATGGTTCAGTAATTCTTGATTCCAGTATTCATAAATCTGAGTATATTTTTGAGAAAAAAAAGTGAAAAATGTAGATCTGACAGAAAGTTCCGTTTGATAACAATGTTTCATTGCCGCTCAAATTTTCTTTCCAACCGAACAGAATACTGAAATCACTTTGTGCATCTGTTTCCGATGCTCCACTACTAGGTCCGTTTCCCTTCATACATTTTTTACTTTAAAACCCTTCGTTTGAAACCCAGACAACATCCGGCATAGAGGCATTTTAAAACGCATTTTATCTTTTCTTTCTCCCCAGGAAATGGAAGGAAGCCACGCGAGCTAATATATAAAACGCCAGGCAGGGAAGAGAGCCAACCTACAGTAATAAAAAGCTCCCGAGTCTCCTTCTCGAGAAATAAGATTTAGGTGGCACGTATTCTTTTCCCCGTAAAATATAACTCCAGAGAAATCCCATTCACGGATGTTATTTCTACGGCTACAGAAATCTCTCCGACAATAAAAGAAAAAAAAAAAATCCCTTCGGTCCACTGGCCGTGTAATATGCCGATGTCCTATCCCTTGACGAATTTTTAGACTTATGTTACCATGGTGACGAATGTCTTGTTATTCAAGCCGACCCCCCTCCATACCCACCCATCCTACTTTTTTTTTTTTTCATTCTTTTTCTTCCTTTCTTCCATCTTTTATTCTTCCGTCCCGCGAGGGGGGAGGTGGAGGTAGTTTCGATGTCACCCACCCCCTCCTGGTACGTCACTGTCACCTGGATGATTCGGCTTTTTATTATCTAGGGATGAATCCATTCGCCATGCATTGAGTGAGCGAGATAATAGGGTATTAAAAGTCATTTCATTTTTTTTGGACCGCTATACTTTCTACAGAAAAAAAGAAGAAAAAAGAAAAAAAAATGCGGAAAGATACATGTATGCATTTTTTTTTTTTTTTTCATTTTTGAATTTTGTTTCGGAGATTGTGAAACGCGATTGGTATCGTTTTGAGTATGAGGAATGCGAGGAGATTATTGAGTCGGCGCCGGGAGGAAAAAGTGTAGATTTAACGGAAGATGAAACACCCGACAGCCGCGTGACGAGAAAATTATTTATAAAGTAGTGATCACGACCGTTTTATCAAAACGTTCGTCTTATCACTCTTTCGAGCTGTCTTTCTTTGTCTAGGGTTAAAACAAGGAATTCGATAAAGGACGATTTTTTTCGAGCAGAAAAATGTTTCAATATTTATAGAAGCTCGTGCGATTATGACACGCATAAACGTTTATCACATTATTTCCGAATAAGTTATAAGCATTCAATAAATACATAGTTTTTGCTTCGATAAATATAGTTAAAAAATACATTAAATTTTACTCTACTTAGGGTAGTTTAAAAAATATAGCCGAGTTAGGAATAAGAAATGTGGTACTAAAAATGGGAAATGAGACCAGATTAACTCATTGTGTGAGTTGCAACATCGCTATATTTCCTCTGGCTAACATCTTGGGTTTCTTTCTGAGCTTATACGAGGTATGTCTATTAAATAACGAGACTTATGCTGTAAAACATTTATTTTGATCTCATACATATTTACTTTTATCACCAATACAATATACCCATCCTCTATCGCTACAACATTCCATGCGAATCTCCCATCGTTCGAAACAGTGCTGGAAGTCATCTGTCAGCTCCTTCAGGGCGCATGCAGCTTTTTCTTTAACAGTTTCAACGGACTCTTATCTTGTTCCTTTTCATATAGATTTCGCCTTAGGAAAGAGACATGTCATATAACTCAAGATTCAGTTTATTATGTAGATGGTCTAATATTGGGATGATGTTCTCGGTTAGAGACCTCTTGACAGACAATGTGGAATGAACCTGCGCATTGTCATGGTGGAAAAATTTGCCGTATGGATTCTTAGTCAGGTTCTACAGTCTCACAAATACTGAAACGACGGTCAAATCGAACCAAATTATCGATTTTTTTTTTCAATATTGTCATTCGTTTTTGACGTGAAAGGGCAACCCGGGCGTGATTAATATTCAACGTCTTCTCAGCCATCTCGAAAACGCTTAAACCGCTCAAAAATACGCGCACGTGATAAACATTCATTGCCATACACTTCCTTCAAAAAATTATAAGATTCAGCAGAGGGTTTTCCAAGTTTCATAGGAAATTTCACAACAATTCGTTGCTCACTCATCATTTTTCCGATGAAACGGAAAAAATAACTCCAATGTAAATGAAAGCTACGAGTATACGGATGTGTTTACAGAAGCTAGAGGCACTGCGTTCGAAAAAAATAGCTTCACGCTAAACAACTGTCGGTGCCCGGCGTTTGGCTCAAGCGCACTTCTTCTGTAGCCGAGCCAGTCTCGTTATTTAGTAACCACATCTTTAAGTTCCCAACTCCTTCTCCCATTCAGTTGTTCATTAGGGGCACCCTCCATGAGCACTTAAACATATGGGCACTCTCTTCAAGTGTTAAAACTAGAAGATAGTTTGTCCATACCTTGCCAACTAATCAGCTCTTCTATAATCAGTCGGGGTCAAGCCCGGAAAGGTGGGGATATACGTGCTCAGTCCTAGGCCTGCTGTGGAGGCACGTCCTCAGGTGCTATCAAGAGGGCACCCGCCTCAGGTGTGTTGATTGAGGGAGAGAATGAAATGAAGCGTGTACGAAGTGTAATAGACGAAAGAGAAAATATGAATGGTTAGCAGGAATAATTTCAACCCATGCACCAAGACACTTAGCTAACAGATGCATGTGCACCCCTGCCTCTGAGGAACACTATTTAGTTATCGACCGAACACTATCCTAATCTAATCCCGTAATGCATTATGTGCGGAGCGGGGGGAAACAGTCGATCGAACTATGTCTTTAATAATCATATGAAACGAGATGCAATTTAGGTAAAGTTTAAGAGTTGAATGAATAGATATAATTAAGTCGTATAAAAATAATATAGGATTGAATTGAAGGTGAATAATTATAATGATATATGGTAATAGGAAGTGTGTTATGTGATGTGAGCGTAAGTCCTCTGTCAATTCTGTTATTCTGTACAAATTGATTTCAGGGGGGGGGAAAGAACTCAACATTATCGGAGCAACTGCATATTTGAAGATGGCTCTCGCATCCTATTCCGGTAAGCGTATTCTTTGATAGATTATAGAAGTACTCACCGATAGAGACAATTTGAGAACATTCCCCTTATCAGAGGATCAATACAATCTAATTTTAAATATAATTCACAACTTTAATTACTTTGTCTGTGCTTGAACTTAAGTTGAAATTTAGATCTTGTGATCTTAAGTTCAACATTAGATCACGAAGTTGAACGATGTCGTCTCGTCTGTCTTCTTCATTATGTCTTTGAGTTATAATTAAGATGACAGACGAGACGGGTAATAGGATGTCATCACAGTGTGTCCATTGATAGTTTTTCCTTTTTCTAAAAGGTTAATGAGTATGGTTCCCTTCACATGCTAGGAATTGGTCTTCATAGTTTTTCTAGCCGATGAGACCTCCTTCGTTACAGAAGATTCAATGGATGCAACTCATTGCTTAGAATGTTGTGTGATTTTTTTTCCCTTTTTAGTTGATAACAGCTCTACAATAATTCTCGTGCCCCACAAGTATCACACGGGCTTTCATAAATAAGTAAAATAAAAATAAAAATACAAGGGGGAAAAAAGACAAAATTACAAAGCGAGAGATTCAAGTTAAAATCACCGAAATTATGAAAAAAGTCAATGAAGTTACAGAATAATACGAACGCGACTTTACTGGATACAAGTTGGTAAAAATTAGGGAACCAGTTGATTTTGAGAGAATTCGGCTCGATTTTCGATCAATTTCTTTCTTTCTTTGATCTTGGAACAAATAAATTAATAATAAATTGACCTTCAATCAATCATACAAAAGGATAAAAAAGATTTTAAAATCACGCTTCTATATAAAAATAGACCAAACGGTATTAAAATAATTTTTTAATGTAAAATAACATTTAATTTTTAAAAACTTGATGCGCTGAACTGGGTAATTACCGATAAATGAAGTACCGCTATTTTTTATGTTCATTTAATTCTTTTTAGTCTGGAAATTTAAGACAAAAAAAAAAGCGATTACGCGTGAATTATACGTGTGTGGACAAAATTTCAACTTAGTTGTACGTTGATAAATGCAATGCCTGCCTTCCCCCTCCCATCTAAGTCCTTAACTGCTTAGACACACCATATAAGTGTACGTGTGATACGTGTTTTTCAAATCCAGCGTCGGACTAGCTACTCGGCCTGGACAAAAATTAGTAATTAGTGTCCCAAGCCCAAAGGGTACAGAAACAGAAAGGGATCTTGCCCGACGGGTGTGATTGTTCTTAACGTCACACTTAGAAGCAACACGAGGGTTATTAGCGATGGACCTCGTCCTTTTGAACCTTGATCAAGTGACGAGGACTGCACATACATTGGTACCTCCCTCTCCAAACTTCCGTACCACGCTAGCGGGAGGACTTGGGATCTCAACGACATTTGACGTGTATCAGTCCCACTACAAGGTAGTTCTTTAGCGGTATCACGACTCGACGAAAAACAATGCCACCAAACAATGTCATGACCTCCATTCTACTGCGGCCATATTGTTTTATGGAACTTCTTAAGCCGAAGCAGACTTTAACTAAGCCACAAGTGAAATGCGATCATAAAATTTATTTCAACTCTCATTAAACAAAAGAAAAGCAAAAGTCAATAAACTCGCGCACCGACCTCAATATTAAATAAATTTAATAATAACGGAACAAAAGGTGATGTGTTTACCTTTCAACATTGATGGAAACTAATATTTTCAGCATGAAAAATGAGATCTCCCTCTCCCCTCCTCTGATGTATTACCCTGAAAGCGATATTTCGAATATTTTGTTCGTAACGCCATTTCGCAAAATGCAAATGCTCTCTCTCTCTCCACAAACTGTTTGCATCGGAAATTTGAGTCGGAATAAAAGTTCTGTTCCCCAAATCCTCAGAGAAATCGGAATTTACAATGCAAAATCGAATTCTGAATTCAGGAGTGGAATGTGAGAACTCGAATCGGGCCTCTAAAAACTATTGATCCCGGTATCGGAAGCTATTTGCGAATTCGTATGCGGCGAGCACTGTTAGCGTGATTTTTCCAAAATGCAAATAACGATTGATTTCTTTTGGGAAAAATGCCGCCGAAAACTAGTTCTCCGGAATGGATTCTTCTCGAATTCATTCTATTTTCATCCCGTGAGATTCCGATTTTTTCCATTTTTACATTATTCACGTTTAGTTTGCTGGTGATCAGCTGAAATTTCATTCGTCTTTCGATTCGGATTACAAATAAACACGCTTTTATTTGTTTGGAAAAGTTTCATAAGCTGGAACATTAGGCTGCTTTATTATATTTATTGACAATAGATGCTGAGAATTTAAAATTAAAAAGAAAGGAAAAGAACGTTGAAACGAAAAGTAAATAATGATAACAGTATTAAAACTAAAACAAAAGAATTATTCACCGACAATTTTGTTTTAAATTACCGTTTCATTTTACTACATGATCTAACTGATTGGCTTATTGATTTTGGAACAATACGCTACTCATAGTCTATTATTGGTGGAAATCGTAGCTTGAAACTATAGTCAGTGAGCTTGGGTAAGTTGAGGTTTAGGGATCAAGAGCCGAAACTGCTTATACTATGCCGAATTATTTATATCTGTTAAATGGACGTTAGTAAAAAAATTAAAAACTGGTTGACAAGAAGAAGAGTCGAAAATTGAGAATGTCCGCTAGGGCATCTCGGTTGCGCGTGACCCGTGTTTGCTAAATACAGCAACCCAATGGTTGAGAAAAAGATTACTAGTGTATTTCTGTGTCAAGATTCCCTTTTCAAGATTTTTGAGTGTAGTTTTTGCCTCGGATAAGCCCCTGTGGTAAACACTACACTCAAATGAAGGAACTCGACAACTGAGAAGATGCCTCACTCTTCAAACTCCCACAGTATACCAATGTGCGACTTTGAGCCTTTTAAATGTCAATAATCATTTAGTTACGCGATGACCTTAGTTCAACTTCTCACTCTACTCATTGGTCTACCTCATTGGCTGTCATTCTATTAACCAGAATATCATGGCCTCATTAAATCTCTGATTAAGTCCTTATTTGAAAATTATGGTCAGATGCGTGTTTCTGTGGTAACCTAGTAGCCATGGCCGCGAATTTGCGATTGGTGTTGTTTCCGCCGAGTCATAGATTCTAATCCTGATGTCATCAAAGACTCACCGTATAACGAAGCTTATGGGCATTAAATTTGTCGAGGCTCTATGCCCACCTGTGGTGTGAAGTGGAAGTTTGGCGGGGAAGGTACCAGCTCAAGTGTTTTCCTCGACACTTGATCGAGACTTAAAAGGATAACTCCGAACTTTAACCGGAGAACTTTAATGCTGTTATTTCGTATTTCGTTCTTTCATTCTTCGTTATGTAGAGATTTCAAAACCAGATGAATTTGAGCTGACCATACGTAAATATCTACAATTGTTTGTGGTGGCTCTCCCATTCCAGCAAAGAGGCCGGTTAAAACGGAGCCGGAACCTTTCAGAAAGGTGAGATGACGTTTTAGCGGCTCATTAAAGGTTAAGACTTTATATAACGAGTACAAAAATATCAGAACTCCAGATTCTAAGACCCTATCCTCACCAAATCTCTCCTCACTTCGGATGTTATTTCCTTTTTCAATCGAAGACTCCAGGGACTAATGCTGTCATCATTATTTTAATTATCGACAATCAACAGGAAATATGATGTCACGTGATTTGAAAGAGGTGTAAGATTAAATCCTTTCCAGACAAAATATCGAAAAGGACGGAACAGTGAGTGATTGTGGAGTTCAATGGCGTAAGAGCCAAATATGGTTATGCTGCACCAAACAAGATGAAGCGATAAAAAATCCCTCTTGATTTCAATTGTATCACTTTTAGTGAGTGGCTAGTGGTAATGCTCGCTGACTTTCGTCCAGTCATGAGTTCGAGCCTTTGACAATAAAGACCCTCCGTGTAGACGAAGGTAATGCACGTTAAATCTATCGAGGCTCCAAGTCCTCCTGTTGGAGTGGTGGGGAAGTTAGAAGAAAAAGGCGCAAGCTCAGGTGTCGTCTTCAAAATTACGATGTTCGTCGCCAATCGCCTTCGTGTTGCTTTTATGCGACGTTAACGAAATCAAAACCAACATCACTTTTAGTAAAAACACAAGAAAATTCTTTAAATCGTGAAAATAAAGTGTAAAATTTCTTAAAGGTAAAAATTGTTACATAACAAAATAGAGAATCATGTGTTAAAATGGTATAATATATTACTCGTTTGTACAGAAAGTCAAATGCAATAGTAAAACAGAGCACAAAATATTATGTTCCGATTCTTGTTCTTAGTTTTCTTCAAAAGACGAGAACCTTCTACTCGCCTAATGTATTCGCCAGGAATGAATCAGATATATCAGTAGTGTCTAACTCGCGATCCACGGGCCGCATGTGGCCTCTCGCACACATCAGTTCAACTCAAGGCGTACGGAGCGAAAGAACTTTCAATATACTATCTGCAAGAAAATATAACTCTATAAAATTAATCCAGGAGTTATTACCCAAAAAAGTTTTTTGAGTCATGTCCAATCCTTTAATACAGGAACGTGAAAATAAATTTCAGGATTTCGGAAAAATAAATATTTAAATTGGTTTTTTTTTTTAATTATTTTTTGCGACTCCATTTACAGTTGAGGAGGACATTCTTCCTTGAAATTTTCAAATGGAATGCATAGAGTTACAATCTGATGCGAAATTTAAAGAGACATTTTGTGAAGTTCTGTTCATTATACTCTTATAAATCGTAACTACCCCAAAGCACATATCTTTCTCCGCACAATCATTCATTTCTCATGACATCATTGTTTGTAAGTTCACGCATGAAGCAATCTGAGACAACAATTAGAACCACAATAAAGAAGGAATACTCTGAAAAATCTTAGAATGCTGCAATCACTTGATCGAACCAGGAGTTGATGCATTAGCTTCTATATTTAAAGCTAAATGTTCATTGATTTTTTTTTCAAACTTCGTGATGAATGTACTTCTTTATTCTCAGACTCTTAAATATCAAGCATACTATATCAAATGGATCATAAAGCATATAGTTGTTTCTAAGTATTTGATTTGTTCAGATTCCCTTCATTCCTGTGAATTTTTAGATTATATTTCATCTTGCAGTAATGTTATTGTTGAAATTCAAAATAAATGAATGCACACATACATACATAAAAATGGAAACTTAGTTCTTAAAGACAAGAATATCCTTGCGTCCTTTGCTTTTGAACGTGATCATACTGGAATTCTCGAAAATGAAAGGGCCGATTTCTCGGCAAAGGCTGTAACCAAACGAGATATTGATTTCTCGTCAAATATTCCCAAACCCTTGTACAAGAAAAAAGCTGAGCAAAAAACTCTGGAACAATTTGTACATTCAATCAGCTTTTTCTGTACTGACACAGAAGTTTTTCTCGACCATTCCGCATAGACTGTCATGTTCTCATTTTTATACAAGTCTAAAAATCACTTAATCTACAGGGTGCTTCAAAAAAATGTATACACACTTTAAACTATTGTAGTTTTCCCGCTCTACAAGGCTAATGTTATATTTCTTCGCCAGGTGCCAGCATAATCGTCCCTCTATGTTATATTATCAGTTGGAATTTGTAATATCAACATGGGGGACGTACGTTTGAGTTTTGAAGAACGTAAGCAGGTTATTAAGTGGTACTGGAAGTTTGAGAATGTAAATGAAGTTCAAAGACAGTGGAGAAGGGAGTACGATACAGAACCACCTTCAAGATTAACAATTACACGCATACGAGACAAATTCGAAGTTCATGGAACAGTGTGTGATGTGCATAAAGGTCATTCAGGTCGGCCTCGAACAGCTACAAGTGATGAGTCATCAACGGCAGTCTTAAAACTGTTTCAACGCTCTCCTAACATTTGTTATTTATGTTTCAATTACATTGGACTTTCAGCTTTCTATTTTCCTGAAATTTAACTTTGTAGAATGGTAAATAAATTTTCTATGGAAGTTCAAAGTGTGTATACATTTTTTTGAAGTACCCTGTATTTCTGGTCATAGTAATTTTAAAGTGTACCTCAACAGACTTAACCCGTGTCCTTCTAAACTTTGCAAATGTAGGGCTGGTAGTGAGTAAAATGTTGAGCATCCTATTCTTTTTTTTTGTCCAAGATAAAATAAAGATAGAAAATGTTTTAAAGTCAAATTACATGCTGTCAAAATTAAGTGGCCTCCAATCATTTTTCAAACTTGTTTCCAGTAAAGCTGCGTTCACTTTAATTTGTAACTTTATTGATTCGATTTTGTAACTTCATTGTTTTGATCTTTACACCGTTCATTGAATTCATTTTGTTTCATCATTCATTTTTCTCACAGATTTCTTGTAATTTTTACTTGTTTTACATTTGTTTTACTTACTTCAGTAAATCTCGCGTGTGTACTTGTGGTGCTGGGATTGTTTAATCTAGTTCCAATACAAAACAATCTAATTCCCTGTAACCATGATTTTATAACCCAAATAATAAATTTTAATTTTAATGCTTAAATATAACTATATTTTCATTTATTTATTTTTTCCTCATGAGCTATTAGTTTGTGTCATAGATAAATTTATTTTCAGCCCATAACTAGCTGCTTCCTCCACCGCAGACTAGGCGATGTAAAATGGATGCTTGATCCTCAACTTGCAGTAACTTAAAGTAATCATCGTTTCTTCACTTAAATTCTTCAGGCTTATAATAGTCAATTTTATCTCTTTCGAAGGGTATTTCCTGTATGAATCTGGAGATATTTTGAAAGTTCTTTGCTTCATAACTATATTTTAGGTTTATTTAGTAGAGACTATGTGATTTACTGGAATCGAAAGTCGGATGGCATTTGGTTTGAGAAGGGTCTAGAGTCGCAGAGAGAGTCGCTGAGTGGATGAGGACACGCGGCGTCAGGATGCTGGATGATGTATTGTATATTAGGGGAGGAAGGTAACAGGGAACTTGATTCATTTCCATCGTTCTTTTCATCATGCACTTCAATTCATCAATACCTTTGACCCAAATTTGCCACGAGTGCTGCGTATCCTCAATCCGGTCAACCATTTTCTCAGATCCAGCTTTCTCATAAACGTTTTCTAATTTTAATTTTAAATCCATAATCCCAAGTGGACAGTTAGCGTAGCCTCATCCATATTTTCTCACGAAACAAACAGAAAAGATCTGATCAGAACACCATTATAAATTGGTAATTATCTCTTTAATTTACCTCCATCCCTCATCAGCCAATGACAGACCAAGATTATCAGCTTTCACGTTTATCAAATTCCCTTACAGCCTGAAAAACTCTATTCCGCCACTATGCTGACTCATGGTTTAAGATACTGGCTCTAGTACATAGAGCAATGTTAATCGTTAAATGTGGTGCCCCTCAGTGTGAGGATGATTTGAAACTGCAAGGCGTCGAGGAGACAAACAATATCAGGATTAGGAATGGAAAAGATCTCTTAAGCGTTCGCGAAAGGAATCGTTGTGTTTATGATCGTTAGCTAACTCTTCTGAGGTGCTACAAAGCCACTGATTTTGTGATAGTTTACTGTGATGATATGATGTGGGTGATCAACCATACTACTTTGCATGTCATGAAATGTAAGTCACATTAAGCATTAATGTTTTAATTATAAATATACATGACCTGAAGTACCAAAAAAAAAAAAAAAAAAACTAGGGTAAAGAGCAGTACGCTTTCCATTGTTCATCGCAACCTATCCTAACAAAATAAGTTATTAAAGTTCCACAGTCCTAATTTCTCTTAATTTTCTGCGATTATTAGTTCCAAAATTCAAACAGAACGCTTCGATTTCTCTTTCAGAATCACTGCCGTGAGAAAGAAAACTCAAGCAGTTAAGGGGGGGGGAAGAAATAAGAGGAAGAAAGAAAACAAATCGAGCTGCACGTTTTGAGTGACGCGTCAGGGCAAAGGACACCTCATCTCCGCAGGAGGCGATGAGAAGGACTGACCTCTTCGCTCTTCATCAGGAAGCTGGGCAAACAAGGAAGACTTTTTTACGATCTTCAACTTCGGAGATGTCGGTCATTCATTTTTATGATTATACATTAAATAAAATACACTCAGCAAAGAGTGTGTAGCATCGGTGGTTCAGTGGTAGAATGCTCGCCTGCCACGCGGGCGGCCCGGGTTCGATTCCCGGCCGATGCAAGGTTTTTTTTTATTATTATTAATTTCTTATAAAATATTGACACGTTTGAATGAAAACAATTTTTTATTGAACTAAGATGTGCTTGAGAACATTGACTGATCAATTAGAAGATAGATCTCTCAATTAGAAGCAACTCGAGAATTATTGGCAACGGAACATGTAATTTTGAATCCCGGTCAAGTGACGAGGATGACACCTGAGCTGGTACTTCCCTATCCAACTTTGCATATCACATCAATTGGAGGTGATCTCGATCCCGACCACATTTTACATGTATCAGCCCCGCCACACATTGGCACTTCAGCGGCACCACTACTCGAACTCATGACCTTATGGAAACACCGCCGGCCGCGAATTTTCGACCACTAGGCTACCACTGCCCCATTAAGAGGAGTTGAATGAAAATGAATACCCCTCCACCGACATATCTTTCTTTGTTCCATGCGCTTATAATTCTTGTTGTATCTGTGTTTCTATGCAATGCGTTTGTACCTAAGTGTCGCTGGTGTGTTGAAAATTCAAGAAGAGGACGACCCGCATGGAGACAAGAGTTTGAAAAAGGGTCATTGCATCCGACCTTGCGAATTTCCTCTCACCACAAAGTTAAACAAATATATCACTTTCGTTCTGACGATAAGGTGAAAGTTGCCACTAAAACCTGTCATTGACAACAACTACTGGAATTCTTCTCCGACGGGTTTCCCCGACTAGTCAAGCTTTGGCGCAAATGAATGAAGAAATCGGGGACATGTCGAAAAGTGAAAAAAGGCAATACTTAGAGGGAACATGTAGCTTTTTAGTGAAACAAGAATTGTGAAAATCGAATAACAAATAAAAGTGGGAATGCGTTCCTTTTTAATCAATTTTGGCCCTAAGCCAAATATATTAAATTCCTAGGAACTGATATATATATATATATATATATATATATATATATATATATATATATATATATATATATATATAACACGTTATTTCACTTAGCAATTTTAAATCATGTATTCGATAAATTTCGATTCGCAAAAGCTCCAAACTGCATAGTGGAAAAAAACTAGTATGGTTGAATTTAAGTGCAGAACTTTTATTTTTCGATATCACGAGTAGAAGGGTAGACGAAACAGAAGAAACAGGGTTAACTAATAACAGGGTCTCTTTATATGTTTAACTAATTTGCATAAGGAATTTTTTTTAAAAGAGCCATCTAATGGTCAAAATTTTGACCATTTTTATTGAAGAAATCTTTTCCTCATGGTCCATGTAAAGTATATATAAAGTTTCATCAAAATCAATTAGGCAGTGCGGGCTCTACAGGGGTCAAAATAGGGCCACTTTAATTATAACCACCCTATACATGAATGCAAAGAGAAAATATGGAAGTTGCAGTTCCTTTCAAGTTTTCTATATCTTCCTTTTATTACACGTATGATGTCAGTGAAAATTCCTGCTAAGCACGTTGTAAAGTGTCAGTGATAATAGATTTTATAGTGGCAGAAATCCGCTCTTTAAGTTCACATAAATGTGTTGGAAAACGTGGCGCATGCGCTTTATCTTTTGCAAATCCTTTAAAGAATAAATTGCATAGGACCCATATTGGGTGACTTAGGTGGCCAGCTGTGTAACACCAAATCATCTGGCCTACTACGACCGATCCAACTGCGATATAGCTACGTAAAAACTTCTGAAACAGCTTTTGTAAAATAGGTTCACGATGAACGCACGAGAGCCATCTATTGTTCACAGTATATGGCTTCTGTGTCTTTTATGTTTGAAAATATGGAATTTTGAAATCGGATAAATAATTTTGAATTACCTTGTGACATTGGGCTATTCGCGGTTTCTCTTCACTAACCTTGGGGACTTTTAATTAAGATTGATTGCTTTTGTTAAACAACCTGTGCTCAATCAAAAATGAAATGTGAATGTGTAGATAGAAAGCAGGTAGAAATGAAGTGAAGCGGGAGAGTTAGGAAATATACAAACTCCGAATGGAATTCGCGATGGAGAAGTTGAAGGAAGAGTTGAAAGAAGTGGAAAGAGAGGTTGAAATAGGCGATTTTATTAAAATGTAGTGATTCAAGAGATTTAGTTATTCCAGAGTGCAACATTTGTTCCAGAGTCTGAGTGGCAGTCGAGGAAGGCTTAGTGGTAAGAGTCTATTAGAATATTATTGGTGGATTGAATTAGGATAGTAGAATCCTACCCCGGGAGAGCATTAATAATTGTTGTTATATTAATTAGAAGTTAGTAAATTCCGTAAATATTGTTCTAGTATCTCTTTCATTGACTTATTGTGTCTTAGTGTATAATCATCGAATTTAGCTATGGCACAAGAGGCCGCCCAGAACGGGCAGGCGTCACAACTTTGTATGTTGATGGTGAACAGATAAAGATTCTGCAATTCAATGCGATGATTTCGTGATTTGAGTTCTAAAGATGCTTTTGAATTTGGTTAAAATACTTTTTCAAAAACAAAATATACATTTACAAGAATGATGTATTTGACAGACGAGGAATGTTCAAAAAGTATCCGTATTATGAGCGGGAATCGCAGTTTGAAAAAAGGGAGCAGCTTAACTCTCCTAATTATTGTCTAAGGATTGTTTTTCTTTTGTCTAAGAAGTCTTTGAGTATGAATGACACCCTTTGCCTTCCAAAAATTCGTAGCCATAACTTTTTCTATCGACGAGACCGTCTTCACTTTCTTTGGAGCAGATTCACCAGAACAAACCCATTGATTTGATTGTTGTTTGATTCCCGGTATATAATAATGAATCCATGTTGCGTACCCAATATCAACTGAATGCAAAATGGCGACAATAGCTCGACGCGGCCGCAACAAATTTTGATTGGGTAGCAAATACCTGCGAAATCAAAGTTAATAAATGAATCAGTGTCAGACGAGTTTGGTGGCCTCTTAACAAATAGCCTCACGCAATGGTAACATCCACTTGCATTAGCGATGCCATTCGTCGTCTAAAACAGGTACTTTTTGTGATAAAAATTAAGATGCATTAAAGAGGATATTAAAAATATTAGAAACAAATATATCTGTGAAAGTAGAGATCAATCATTCATCCCAAAATGAATGATTGATCTCTACTTTCATTATATAATTATTAAAATTTATATTCGAGAATCAAAAATATTCACTGATGAAATAACTACTTGTAACGAAAATGAAAAATATGTTTTTCAGGTTACCTTGAGTCAAATCTCAGATTTATTCCTCGTTTCATGTTGAATCTTTATAATCGAACTACTCCTTCACTGCCATCTTATCAAGTTAAAATACAGTGCTTTGAGAAAAGAATTCTGTGAGATGTTCTACATTTTCCTATCTATTGTTACAGAATGTGTTATTTTAAACTTTTATTGAAAACATCATCAAATCCATGCGCATCACACGGGGCCTGCAGAAGTAAGAATAAAACACTTAATAAAAGGAATAAATAAGGAAAGGAAAATTTAAAGATCTATTAAGGATTACAATTATTTACAAAGACAGTCAATGGCACTTCTTTTGGAAACAAGTTGGTGAAAATCTGGAGGTAAATTAATATTAATGTCTTTAAGTGCCAATTTTAAGGTCTTTCTTTCTCTGACAAATTTAGAAGAAGAACACGTTCAACATTTTCCTCGACACCAATGCTGCAATATTGGTAAGTCGCTGGATCCAAATTAAATCTGTCTTAATACCTTTTGAAGTTTCCATATCCAGTGCGGAATGGGGTCATTCTGTAATTAGTACAAAATGTTGGCAAGGCTATCCTGTTTTAATGGCGGAACAAAATGTATTGGTTAAGCTCTCTCTCTATTTGTACTGATTTATTCTAGGTTCCACGACTCCACCCTTCTTTCTCTCATGACCTTATAAAAATATTTAGGGATGTTAACAGTCATGTCAATTTCACGCTTGGAGGTAGTCTTGGCAAGAAAATCGGCCCCATCGTTTCCAAAAAACCCCACAACGTTCACGAACAAATGCAAAAGCAACCGAGGTGCAGAATGCGTTCTGGAGAAGAAAAAAAAATCAGAAAGTATTAAAGGTTTAGAAGGAAATACTGAAAACTTTTTTTTTTTTTTTTGAAAACGGGATGTTCATTCTCTGTAGTCCCGGTGCTATTTGGCCACCTTTTGATATGAAATCCGGTTTATTCCGTTTGGCGAGAATTATCTTTTCGTTTGTCTTGGCGCGCCCTTTCATCCCATTTGCGACGGAAGCCTCCGTTTTTCCCATCATCCCTTTTCCCAGCGGCCATATTGCCTCCGGTTTTTTTTTCTCTTTTTTTTTTCTTTTCCCACTCGTCTTACGGAATGGTGGAAAATCGTGGTTTGCCTTCGCCTTATTTATTGTTTTTTTCTTTTCTCCCACTCCGAATGGGGAAGAGGATTTATCTGCCGAACACTTCTCTCGGTTAAGTTGGCGCGCGGGAGGGAGAAAGAAAAAAAAGAAAAATGAAATGAACAGTCGGATTTTTTCTTGTTTTGTTTTGGCGATGAATAAAATCGTTGCGGGGTCTACGCGATGGAAAATAACAGTCTCTTTCCCTTCTTATTTTGTTTTGGAGAGTCAATAGATACTTTATTTTAGACAGAATTACTAAGCTTTTTCTCAAAAAAAAAAAAATCTTCATTTTGTTTTGTTTTCCTTAACAGGGAATATGAAGGATTTGGAGGAAATGTCCTGGCGGTAGATGCCCTGAAATAACTGAGGAAATAGTTGCTGTTTTCAGCTCATACTTGTGTAACATTTCGTACCTAATGGCTCAGAAATAGTAGTTTCCGAATATATGTTGTAAAGTAACTCCCTCATTTTAATGTGTTTTTCTTTTCAACCCTGTCTCTTTATTCTGAACTTCAAGTTTTCGTTTTGTTTTTTTTTAACTCGTGTTAAAACGAGTTGTTGTTTTGAGAAAATGACGTCAACAAGAATGCGTGGGCATGAAACAAAATACAGATGGTGTTAGGCTCAAAAGATTGACATTATAACACATTACTATTATAATAATTACATTTAATTTGCTTCAAGTATATTTGCAAAACCAAGAAATGTTAAGTTTAATATTTTATGGACTGCTTTTGTTTTAATACCCAAACCGAATGTAATTAACTACCTTAATCATTTGTCGTTTGCTCTCATCTTAACATTTCTTTTACTAATTAATTTTTCTGGCAAAATCGTCTATTTTTATTCTTTTTGTTGTTAGCATTGGCAACGTTTTTGTACTTTGGAATGTTTTGCTTGAGAAGATAAAAATGCATTAGGAATTTGATGAAGGTATTTTCTTTTCTTGATAGTAGTAGCTTCTATGGAGCCTGGGGCTCGGAAGTATGCTTACTTTACACTATTTAATATTCATTTTGGATAATTCTACTTTCTCGAGTTGTTAAAATCGGAAGGGGGGGGGAAGCTTTGAGAGTGTTAAAATGGAATTAGCAAAGCTAACTTCCGAAGCCAAAATTGCAGCAAAGTCAAAAAAGCACCGATGCTGTGATTACAACAAATATCTTATTTAGAGTTTCGGTGTTTTGGTAGCTTAATGTAGCAAAAAAAAAACGATCAGTTTGTTTCATCGTTTCAAGAAAGATACGATAGCTTTTTTGCCTTGATGGCATTTTAACGTGCCTTTCAAATCACTAATATCTTCTCCATTTTTCGCAGGTTATATTTATTTTTTTCTTTCTTCTCGTGATATTTATTAAAAGAATGGAAATAGTTCATAGTGAATGTTGGGTACTTACGCTGACTAATGTATTGGCAAAGAATTTTGCCGAAGTTTATTTGCCTATATAAATAACTTTCAATTACATTTCATTACTTTAATTCCATTATTTTAACAAAAAGACCAGTACAATTTTAAATGAATTAAATCTAAATGGGTGAGTCTTCTCCATGGATGAGTGATTGTGCTTGTTTATTAATACCTCATTAAAAAGCAACGTGATGGCTATTGGCGATAGTCATCGTAATTTTGAGCCTCGGTCAAGGGACGAGGACGGCACCTTAGCTGGCTCCTCCCTCTCCTAACTTCCACATCACGGCTGCGGGGGGCTTGGGATCTCATTGAAATTCAACGTACATCATCTCTGGCTACACGGTGCGCCTTTAGCGGAGAGTCTACTTTATGAAGACGACGCCACATTAACTGGCAGAAATACGAATCTAAATAACCTTAGTACATAGGCTTACCATATTTTTTTGGCTCCGACCCAAGACATATTTTTGAAAATACTTAAAAGTCTGAACAATTAATTGAAACTCTAAACTCTGTTTATTCAGTTGCATTTCGCGCTAGACGGGCTTTTATCAGAATTGATTTGCTTGTTTTAATTACATCATAAAATTAACAGCAAGTAAGCTCTGAATTTTTTTTTAAAATTTAGAAGATGTTTAACAGTAGATGCTGAAAGTCTATCCCTTCCTGCAGTTCAAATGTTCCTCATAATCGAGAAAATTCTCTCAAATTGGTGCAAATGTCTCAGATATCGCAAACTCAACCATTTTAGAAATATTGCAACATGAAAATATCACTTTTTTGAAACGCCTTAAAAATTGCTTTCTACTTTTCTGCAATAGTAATTGAAACTTTTTCAGAGCTTGAACCACTATCTACACTTATAGGTTGTGAATTGCCTGGTTCAACAATGTACGTTCATCAAATAGGTCATTGATATTTATGGAATCTTATACATATAATTTTATTAACAGTCTCCAAAGTCGAACGAGAGATGCGCTACCGTAAGAGAAGGTTTTAAAACGCGATGTCGAACATATTGGTCAATAAGGTTTTTTTAAAAAAAACCTTCTTCAGTCACAAAATTCTCAAACCCCGGGTAAATATCAAGACTGCCCGGGCTAATCCCGTCAGTTATCAACTTAGACGTGAAAATTTCTTATCACGTTCCTTTTCGTATTCACTTGTTGCCACCTTTAACCTTACATCTCCATACCATTGCAGCAACTCTCTTCTACAACAGCGCCATAAGTTAAAAAGCGGATTTTTAAAAATTTACTTTGGTAATTAACACAGTTTTAAGACTGTTTTCGTCTGATGTTAGATGACTCGATCGAAACTTGGAACACATTTCGAGGCAAAAAAATTGTTCCAATATTCATACAAGTTTGCCACACATACATCTGTTTATTATGCAGTATTCTTAAGACTTAAGAACATTCCAAAAATACGCAATTTTTCACGTGAAGACGTTAAGTTTAAAGGCCGTTTAGAATTACAGTACAGGAAACGAAATATGGAACACATTTTACACCACAAAACATGAATTTATTTCCGATAGAAATGAGTGGTATCATATTATGTGCTGCACTCGAAAGGATAATGAAGTCAGTTCGAGTGCTTTTTCTTTTCATCTGAAAAAGTGTTCCGATTTCAAGTCCAATTCTTTAACATTACGCGAAAATAAGCTTTAAAATTGCGATCTCTAACTGTGTTTTTTCGCTCGCCCACAACTTAGTCGTGAATTACTTTTTCTACGGATGCATTAAATTTTTTTTTAAATTTTACAGTGAGTTGCTCTCTCACAGGAAACGGGACTCTCCCACGTCTCGAATCTGTATTTGAAAACAATGGGATAAGTTTCCTAAAACCAGGACGTACAGTCACATTCAGAATAAAGGATCCGATGTACGCGAAATATATCGAAACCTCAAACCACCTACGTAGAGAAATACAAAAGTCTGGAAGCTGAAGACCAGCTCATTAAAGTTAACTAAAGTAAATAGCTGTAAGTTAAAATGGATTTGATCTTTCACAAACAGTGGTTCATATTGAAACGGGTCACCTTCCCAAAAATAAATATTTTTTCAGATCATCTTTTGGGACCATAAATAATTTTGTGGACATTTTTAAATCAGGAATAATCTCCTATAATGATGGAAAATCACTGAATTATATATTTTATCTAAATATTATGGAAATAGATTGGTTTTTTTTTGTCCTGTAAAGATGCCAAAATTAGAGATGACCGCTTTCCCAAATGACCGAATCATATCTAATTAGAACTTATATTTTAATTTCTTGTAAATATATATAGTACTTATAGAACCGGTGAATTTATATGTAAATTTATTGTGAAAAAACAATGCGCTTTAAAACAATTATTTTTATGCTGAACAGAGAAAAGCTCTTCTAAAATAACACATAAAAAACACGAACTTAAATGTGCAGCTAATATTCAAAAGGCTCACCTTACTGCTGCATAAATCCAGTGTGCAACAACTATTTGCCTAAAATGTACAACCAAAACTTCAAAAAAATGCTTTTCACGTTACTTGGAAAAACTTACTGTATCCTTTGAGTAATGACAATTTTTAGTCCACTTATTGTTTTACGATTATTTTCATTTAGGAATCCTCACATAAGAAGTTAGGGAATGCTCAGATAAGGGGAACGAAGAGACTACACCTTTTTTGAGACGAGTCGATCACTAAAAAAAATCTTGAAGAATGTTCATGACATCATTACTCATACAACATATTGCACCATCTTCTTTGAACCAAGAATCTTGTTCCCTTGATCTGAGTAATCCTCGAATTTTTCTGAGAGGATATTTAAAGAACGAAGTTTACGAAAATAAACTCCAAATAATAGATTATCCGATAATTGCCATTATACTCTAAGAATACAAGAAGTCACTTAAAGCCTTCTCAACAACTTTTCTTAACGTATACAGTTTTGCTTTCAAGATAGAGGCCTACATTTTGAACATTTATTGTAATTATAGGTTCAAAAACGTTTTTTCTACGTTACATTAGAAAAGCCTTTCTCCTTTAGTATCAATGTAACTATTTTAAAATTTGGTGTTTTTGTACAAGGGCTGTTAGAAAAATACTTGCATTTGAAACCATCTGTTAAACGGAGCCAAAACACATTTGACATTGATTCAACAGTTAGTTTTGATTGGGTAGTCAATTGCTGACAAATCAAAAAGGGATTGCTGCAGCGTCGAGTTCTCCACGTCATTTTGAGTCGAGTTGTTCACCGTCGATGATAAATGGATTCATTGTTATACAGCGGAAACTAAGTAACAATCCAAACGATGGGTTGTTTCCGGTGAATCTGCTTCAAAGAAGGCGAGGATGATCTCATCGGTCCGAAAATGTGTGACGAAGAAATTTTTGGGAGCGAAAGGCGTCATGACTATGAATATGAGTCATTGAGACCAGAAAAAGTTGTCTAGTGAGTCGTGATGTTTACTAAAAACAAACCATTTTCAATGCAACTTACGCCATCTTTTAGATTTTCTAAGGACTTATTGAACGATTCTCGTATAATATATTCACATATACTTTAAGGACACTCAATAATATTAATTATATGTTTCGTGAAAAGAAAACTGTGTGCGTGTCAAGGAAATTTTAGAAGGAATTTAACGGAGGAAAAAGTAAATAAGGCTCCGCGGAGCAAAAAAAAAAAAAATTAAGAATTCTTGTTTTATTAGCCTTCACAGGAAAAAACACGTGTCCCATGTTTAAACTCGAAATATAATCGGGTCGCCTCGCTAAGGCCGGGGAAGTGTCCTTGTGGGTCCCAACTTTGCCTCGCACCCATCACAGAGACATCATATTTTATGAATCGCTATTCCATCATCCTTTCATGCTCCCTACCTTTCATGTTTATTCATGCACCAAATTTTTCTTTATTTATCTTTTTATTTTTATTTTCAAACGCCCCGCGGCCTCGGCAAAAAAAATTAGCGAAACAAATTTGAAAGGATGGAATAAATACATGGGTGGGAAATTTTCAAAGCAAAAAAGAAGAAAAAAAAAAAAAAATCCAGAAAATTGAAAGAAAAAAAAATGCATCCAGCCCTGTGCGGTCTGACAGTTCCCTCCATAATGCATTGTGTCGGTACAACAGAATCGCTGTTTTGAATATTGCTCCCAGATAATGGGAGGAGTTTTTTGTTCCGGGATCTTCTTCCCTTTCAAGGGGGCTTATGAAATGCTAAAACATTTAACAACCTATCATTAGGGGGCACCCGGATAGATGTAGGGTAGGCTCCGAATAAAGGGGGTGGGGAATTCATGAGAAAAAGGTCGCCGGACGACCCTGTCGCGTTCGGGAACGGTGCAGGTGTCGCCTGATGAAAAAGAGGCTTTCGGTCCCTTTTAGAATTCACTTTTTGTGTCGGAATACTCTTTCCTTCTTTGCTTAAGATCGATTTTTATGCCAATAATAGGAACATTCTACACTTTCGATGGCTTTTTTTTTCGGGAGGGGGGATACAAATTCCATTTAATGCTATATTTCTTTCTAATTTCAGAAAATCAAAATTTTCAGCTCTTGAAGACAAAAAGAAAGTGAATGCTTCTTAGTTTGGGTAATTAGAAAAAAATAAAATGCTTTAGAGATGTTCCTTTTCAGTTATTTTTTTTACACATTTATGCTAATAGTTATTAAATAAAACACTACCACATGATAATCCGATTAACAGATAAAGAATTACAAACAAAAATTAACAATGAAATGATTTTCATATGGCTTCACAAGGTTTGACAGTCTCTGATTTCGAAATTGCACGTAAATTTTAATTTTTCTGCATTAAATAAAGACTGGTAGCACTTCCATTTTAAACTTTAATTCGGTATCTCAGTTAAATAATATTATATTTGATGAAATAGTAAAAGTAGTATAAATTATCTATATATTTTATTTATAATTTTTTTACTGGGTACTGTGAGGCACAATGCCTGAAACTATCATCTTGATTTATTGTTTGTGTAACTAAGTCATCTTTCGAAACAACACTAGTGCTGGTGTCGGCGGACTTGAATTATGATCTGCAGCTCATTACAGTAATAATATAGGTAACATTCAAATAATCTGATGGATATTAACATATTTTTTTGTTATTTTTAGGCAACAAATTTAAGCAGATTAAATTTAAGCTGAAAATAGAAATTCAAAATAATCTTTCCTCATAAGACTTCCCAATTAAATGTTAACTTGTTTTTTTTTTAAAAATTGAGATTCATTAAATGCGATCGTTGAAATACGAATATCTTTAACTTCGATTTATGTCTACAGTAAATATAAAAAAAAATTCCGTACAAAGTTTTGCTAAAAGCAGATTTAGCCACCCAAGGTGTACTTTTTTTTTTAAATAATTATTATTAAATTTCTCAGTTAAATATAAAAATTAAAGTAAACGATGAAATATCGAGAAATAAACAATAACAATTTTTTCCGGTTTTATAATTAAAGGAAACGATAAATTATTAAATTGAATATATTTAAGCTAAATGTAATTAAAATTAAAGCAAACGATAAAAAATTGAAAAGTGATCTGGTACTCCAAAACGTCCCACTTTAAAGAATGGCACCTTAGATGGCTAATAAGAAATATTTATGCCTTTTTATCATAATTAAACTCATTTCAAATTTATGTAATATAACCTAAAACATTTTCAGAGAATCTTAGAAAAGAACGATTCAATAATTTTCTAGTTGAAGATTAATACTCTGAAATGCTTGAAAAATGAGTTTCTACTCAGAGTATATAGTGCATCGTACTGAATATTATTAAATTCTAATTGTTCATTCCATCACCAACTTGTCTCACGATGAAAACATCCAAGCTTCTTAAGCAGAAAAACGATGCCAACTTTTAACAATAAAAAGAAGGGGAAAAAAACCAGAGATAGAAACCAAGTATTAAGTTGCATATTCAAATTAAAGTATACGATAAAATATTAGAGTAGATAATACTATTCTATTCAAATATTAAATTTGAAGCAAACGATAATATATTATGTAGGTGATAATATTCTGTTAAAATATTCAAATTAAAGCAAACGATAAATAACAAATGTGTACGATAATATTTTTGGATTATAATATTGAAGCAACAGATAAATTATTAAATGAAATATATTTTTAGAGAAATGTAACTAAAAATAGTTGCAATAAGTGAGAATATATTTTTAGAGAAATGTAACTAAAAATAGTTGTAATAAGTGAGAATATATTTACTGAGAAACATCACACACACAACAGATCTTACATATTTATCTACCCTCAAAAAATACACGTACTCAATTTCAGAAATCTAATCTTAGAATGCAAAATAATTTGGCTCAGTATAACGTATTCAGCTAATGTGTAGTAATATTCTGTTATATATATTGGTGATAAAAAATACGAATAAAAAGTACTAGTAGAGAGAGTTAGAAATAGCAGAAAACATAAGTAGTTATCAGCTAAAGTTCTTAATGCTTGTAAAATAGGTAATGAAAATATTATGAAGATTAACTTCTGCTTAAAAAATATAGATTCATGCTGAAATTATTCGTATAGAATTCTAAAATATTTTAATTTGAAAACAAAAACATCGTTTACTAATTTAAAACTGTTCATGGCAACACCAAGTAATTTAAGCTTTGTCAGAAAAATCAGCTAACTTGGGAATAAAAGCCTTTGTCGCTCTATATGTCCCACACAATACAATCAATTAAGTATCTAGTTGGGTTTTTTTACTAATTGTTCTGGAATATTCAAGATGCTTATTACATTAGAGCTGGATGATCTATCAACTAATTTTAGTTTAATAACCGTGGTCCCTTCATATTTATTCAAAAAGTCATCCTCTTAGTGTTTTGTAGTCTATTTTAATTACAATGGTGATCTTGGCAGCAATTCAAAAATTACTCGGCCAATATCGGACTAGCCTTATCAGTTTTTTCTTCTTTTTTTTTCTTCGAATTTTCATATCATATCACTTAATGAGATTCAAATTTTGCGAGTCGATCTTCTATAAGATGTATCGCCCGTCCACTCCATCTTTTTGTAATTTTCTTTTTTTTACTAATTTCAGTCATTGAAGAAGCAAAACAGAGTACTTTAAAATATATTTTGTATCACAATTCAGTAGCCTCGTTTTAACCCGTTGTTCGATGATTCGGCACATTCTATAATCCGGTACCGATCGAGAAGTTCGCTTTCCGGTTTTTTTCTTGTAGATTCGGGAGTTACTTGATCTTTTCGCGGTAGCAGCACAGTGCTTCTGTCAGGTTTACTTATAATACAGTGTTTTTATTTTTTTATTTTTCATATTTGCACAATATTACAATTGTGTGTGTGTGTGTGCGTGTGTGTGTGTGTGTGGTGTGTGTATATACAGTGTAATGGGCAGTAAAGTGTAATTGAAGTTCATCAGGAGTTCTTCAAGTGGCAATAAAACAAATAAGCTTTAACATGTGACTAAAGAAGCTCGTCATAATTTATTTTAGCTATTATTTTACTGTATTGATATTTTTTTGTGCTGTGTTTCTTATCAGTACAATAGCTCTCAATTAAGGCGTTGTTGTTGCTGCTTCTCTTATACGATCTAGTGTGTGAAAGTATAGTTTAATAGCTCAAGAGCCAGATCTGACCCTGCTGCACCAAACAAGATGTAACTGTGGTCCAGACGTCCGAAAAAAATGGAAAAAGATTAAAATTGGTTGACAAGAAGGAGGGTCGAAAATGGAAAAGAATCGCTACAGTATCCCATAAGTACGTCACCCGTGTTTACCAAAGGCAGTAAAACCCATGGGAAAGAAAAAGGTCATCAGGGTGCCTCGTGATCATGATGCTTCTCTTTCCAATGAGCTAGATCAAATTCATGAGCCCTCAAACACCCGAAAAGTCAACACAAGACTCCTTGGAAAGCCACAGATAGGAAAGAAGATGTTCAGGAGAGGACTGTTCAGAGTTACAATTTCTACAGACATAAATATTTCGTTCCCTTGGTCAAAATTTGAGATACATCAAGTGACCGCTTAGAAATCTCGACTTTGAAGTCTAGTAGACCCAATCATACTCAATAACGATGGCTCCACCTGGCCGTTTGCTGCAGTACCAGTCACGTGTCGAAGAAGAACGCTGAAAAAGGTCAATTGTAGATTTAATTCTAGTTCAAATCTCTGGAAAAGCTAAGGTGGTAGAGGCCAAAGATATTGAAGTGTCCTCCTTAGCTAAGGTGTCAGCCATTTCGTTACCTCTTATGGCAATATGAGATGGAATCCAAGGAGATGTACATCATGGTAGAATAAAAGTTTTCTAAGTAAGGTCAAATATAATGTAATTTCCACGAACTAATATTCAGTGTTTCAATTTAATTTTATAGCAGCTAGAATGAAAATTACTTTGTTAGATATTTATATTGCCTACACAGGTTCAGAATGTGTGTTAAACAGACAGAATACATGTTTTAATCGCTGAAATTTTTTTTCATTTTGATTTACCTTTGGTATCTCAGTTAAAACTACATTGACGCTCGATACTCCGGCACGGCCGTGGTCCTTAACATGCCGGATTAAAGAAACCTTACAGTGCTTTATTAAAATTCTTCAGAAGGGTTGTTTTAAGAGAATATTAGCTGTTGAATACTAATTTAAATTTGATAAAAACTTAAAATTCTAGCAACAATTCCAAGAACAGGTGCACAAAATAAAAATTGCTATTCTCATAATATATAGTTAATGATGGATATCGCTAAATTATACGGTTCTATACGCTTCTGCCACTCGGAACTTTTCCGGAACAAAATTATCCTTATCGGAGTACGCCTCGGACAGGAGTAGTTACGTGATGTAAGAACGCGGGTGATTTACGTTCCGCGATCGGAATCGTCAGATAATCACGCAATCTAAGATATGCAAAAGTTTTAACTTAGAAAACACTAGTTGAATACTAAATTAAATGGAAAGGGGGCCTAACGTGAAATCATTGTTTGCTTGGTTAAAATTTTGCTTGGTTTTCCAAACTGCTGCTGACAGTTTGGAAATCATAAAAGATTTGGTTGGTAAGGCTGGGAGCAAGGGCGTACCAATAGATTTTACACAGGGGGGAGGGGTGCAATTTTAATTCATATCTCAAAATTAATTTCAAATTTTATTGTTTGTTTTCAAGGTGAAAATAATTATTACGTAGAGCACGGAATTTCGTATATTAATTTTTTCTGAAAAAAAAATAAACAAATTTTAAATATTGAGCAATTTTAATGCTAGGGGGCGGTAAATAACCATATCTCTGCCATCGCTTCTCCACTGTCTGGGAAGATTAAAATGAAGAATACCTCAAAACTAAAGAATTCAAAATAGCTATAATATATTATTAAAACTGCGTTGAATTTATGGTATCTTTACACCTTTAAAACGTCATTTTTGTCAAAATTTTCTATTTTCTTATTTTAATGTCAGTTTAAATCTTAAATTTTTCTTTCCAACAGTGTTTGAATTTTGCTTTTACCTTATTTTGAACTTAAGTCACAGGGATTTGAATTTTACTCGGTAGCTAATTTTTAATAGCATTCGAAAGTTTGTTTTTGATTTTTCTCAAAATGAGTTTTCTTGACATATTTACATATGGCAACGTAGGTATCAGAAAAAGTTATAAGCAAATTAATTTAAATTTTGCAAATATCTTCCTTATGTAGTTTTTTAAGAACCTTTACTACTTTCATGGTTGTAAAATTGATACGATTTTAGTTACAAAGGTGTGAATCACGTATCATTATCACTTTTGTTTCATTGTTATTTGACTCAAAACACAATAAAAATTGTAGTAATATGATTTTCATCCTGAAAGTAGTACCAGCCCCAAAAAATGTTATGATGAATAAGATAAAGTTTACAGAATAATGATATTTTTTGTTTACTTTTGAGTTATGAGCGTTATTTTGATAATCAATTTATGGACTATTTTCACCCTGTTTTCCACTCCATTTTTTTTTTTTTTTTTTTGAATTAAAAGCAGATTATTAAATATATTTTTCATAGTTTTAGGTTATATTTTAGCATTAAAAGTATTTTGATAGCAAATATTAATGTATTTGAAAAAGTTTTCTCCGAAGGTGTACCAATATCTTAAATATTATACAATCAGGAACTTCGAAAATAGCTCATCGAGAAGGAAGCAATCTACAATTGCGAAACGATACAAATGATGTCTGATATGATCCCGTAATCTCTTCCATCGCTACGCTACTGTCTGGGAAGGTTGAAATTAGGAATACCTCAACTCAACTGAATGATATTAAGATGATTAAACCTTCTTTGAAATGAGCTCATTTCATGCGAAGTTTGAGTAATCCTCAATTTTTTAATTAAAAGTAATAAAAACAATATTTTAACGAAGATATATCTGAATATTTATATATCTGTTTTCATTCACAAATAATTATGAATGAACAATTAATAATCATATATTTGTAAGGCATGGCATATATTTCAGGTACATATTTCATACAAAATCCACTGCATCAACAAATTTAGAAATTCGCAATGTGTTTAAGAATAGGACATTCTGCGCACTGAACATAATAATAGTAAAACATCATTTAAATTACCCCTTTTCAGGTATTGCTCATGTCTTAAGTCACTTACGCCTTTTCATTCCTTAATATCACGGAAAAAATATAATTTGTCTTGTAAAGCCCAAAATATGTACTTTTCAAAATTGTCTTAAAAGGAAAATGTGATTATTAACCAAACAGGGTCGGGTCATCGTAATCAGATACTTTAATTGCGGGAAAAAAAAGACACTGATTATGCTGACGTTTAATTTAAGTGTGGCTCAATGTTCCAGATGTGTGGCAATAACATTAAATATTTCATAATAGTTATAATATATTATTAAAACTGCGTTAGAATTTCAATGTTATGCAATCGGGAACATTGAGAATAGCGCGTTTAGATGGAAGTGACTACAATCGCGAAACGTTGCAAAGTAATCGAATGATGCCTGTTTATAAAAATGATCCAAGTCTGGTGGAAATGTCCATGACCGCACACCCTGCAGTGGCACTAATCGGTCAGGAAGTAGGTCTTATATAAACCGGCGGAAAATGGAAGATTCATAAACATCATTCCGACAGTAAGAGGGCTTAAGTAAGAGTAGAATGCCAGGTAGTCGTGCGAGAAGACATTTCACGCAGTTAAGCGAGATTAAGAGGGGCCTGATCACCGGCATATACACCTCAGGCTGGTCGGCTCTAGTTACTCGCCAGGTCAAATGTTCGGAGAGTGCCGTCAGAAAATGTTCGGAGCAGTGGGCAAGAGATGATACCCACTGGCGAAGAATCGGGTCTGGAGCGACCAGGAAGACAAAGAGGCAAGGGAATCAACGGATTGTATCAAGCATCTCTGAAATATGCCATGTCTAATAAAACCATTAAATCAATCTCAGAGGTAGATTAAAATACTCTATAAATGACATATTGCAATTTTTTTGAAGAAAAACTATTTATCTTGATTTGATAGTACTGATAATATATATTTTTGCGTAATATTATAAATGAGAGGAAAAGCATCAGAATTAAACAAAATAGACCGTTTAGAACTCAATTTTTTTTAAGTTTCTAGATAGAGACGTAAAAACTACTCGGAAAAAAACTAGCATGAGGGTAATAGCCTTTGTTGCTCAATATTCCGAGAGAAAATAGCACAACTGGGATGGAAAAACAACAATGTAAGCAATTAAGTATGCGCGTTAGAAATTTGGCAGAGGAAATATATTTTAAGTAATTTTTAAGAAATCCTCTGATAGGGATGAAAAAAAGTATACATATAACCAGTTTTCGTTTCTTCAAAACAAAACTTCTTATTCCGAAAAGTAATTCACAGACACTTTTTAAATATACCGGTCTGTGATTCAATTTTATATAATTGGTACCGAAAAGAGGCTAAAAATTGGCCTGTTTCGGGAGACGAGTCAGGGCAAAGATCGCATCTCACTGGAGGCGAAGTGACCTCTTAAGCTTCGGCAACTGGGTAAACAGAAGAGATGATAAGGCGCTTGATGTGAAGGAAATCGGTCACACGTTTTTATGAGAGAACATTAAATAGATCACCTATAAAAAGCTATCCGTAGCATCGGTGGTTCAGTGGTAGAATGCTCGCCTGCCACGCGGGCGGCCCGGGTTCGATTCCCGGCCGATGCAATTTCTTTTTTGGCCCATAATGACACCAGTGAGAAATTATTGATGTTCTTTTCGCTTGGGAACACGTAAATAATGTAATTTTTAATTGACTTCGCAGCGAGAAGTCACGCGAGGGCTATTGGCAACGGACCTCGTAATTTTGAGCCTCGGTCAAATGACAAAGACTGCTACTGAGTCGGCACTTCCCAATCCAAAATTCTACACCACGTCAACCGGAGGACTTGGAGACTCGACAGATTTAACGTGCATCGGCAAGTTATACGGTGGGTCCTAGTGGTTTCGGGGCTCGAACCCACGAATTAACGAAAACAATACACACCACGTGGCCGCGACCATGAACACTAGGCTACAGCGGCCGCAGCTACACATTAGATCTCCGAAAAAAATTATTAGAGATAAGTTTTGACATTCAAATTTACGTTCAAAGCGATGAGGCATAAAATTTGACTTTTTTTAGACCATTCCTTGAGTAAAGTTGTCACTAACTACCCGGTCGAGTTGTGGGGATCATGCCCGTTAAAAAATTTGTCCAAGCTCAAAGTCCTCACATTCGGATGGTGAAGAAATCAGTAGAGTGGGATTGTTGTCCTCGTCACTTGACTGAGGCTCAATAAATCAGCAATAGCCCTTTTGTTATCTCTCAGTGCCACGTTAATAATTAATCAATCATTTATGTAAAAGCGTGTAAAATGCTTTCTTTTCATCGGTCTTGAAATAAAACATAAGTGCTCCAAAATTTTGAACATTGTAACAATATACTTATTTTCATAAAAAAGGAATATTTTGATAAATCGGGCTGATAAAATTAACATTAAAGCGCATTTTATGAAATATTCATGAGTAACGCTTAATCGATAAAATCTAAACATGCCAGTTTTGTAATTTACGATTAGTTCAAACTACGTCAAAGCACTGAAGAATCGGTTCATTCTTATTATTGTTGATTCAGTAATCAAATGATTTGCAAGAACAAGGTTATGCAGCAATCTCTCTTTATAAATTCATTATTTTTGTTAGGTCGCTTTGTCCTCTTACATCAGAGACAAAGATGCCCACTAAATACCGTTGGATCCCTTGGGAAATGTCAAGCAACATTTCTGTTTCTCATGAATTCGAGGTCAATTTTTGACCTTATAGAATCCCAAGGGAATTCAGGCATTTCTACTCTGGATGCCGGTGCCATTTCCTTTATCGGTTGAGGTGTCACCAGGACCCCAGTAACTAAAATAATACTTTCATCGCTTTTTCATCTTTTACACCAATCTCTTAAATGCTGTCTGCAGACATTTTAAGAACTGTATTATTTATTCTAGTGTGTAACTAGCATCTTAAAATATACTACAGTTGCATAGCAAATATAAGTGCAAAAAGCAATTGATCTCTCATTGTAAATATATATCGGCTATAATATTTTAATTAATTATAATAAATTAGTGTAAATAGTACATATCCTATAATTTAACTCTTTCACGACAATGGGTGCAAATGCAAGCGCATCGCTGGAGTCAGGAAATTTTTTCACTGTTCAGCCTAATTCCAAGAAATTGCGGAAATATGACCGCATTATTTAATAACGTTCTGTAGAGTACATATGCGGTGTGTACTTTGTATATTTTTATATCCATACTTCCCATACGCATAATATTTATAACAATATTATACGTGTATTTGATTATTGCAGCACTCGCTCAGTAATCCGGCACTTCGCCTTTCCAGCCCTGCAAGTAATCCCTCGTTTTAGTACCGACTGATAAGTCACAGATAATTATTTAATGCCTGCTACTTCAATAGAATAACATCGCTATTAATACAAAATAATACAATTTTTGTAGTTTGATTTATTTTAAGTGCTTCAAACTTTATTTGTATTAAGTGCTTGACTCTTTATTTGTAGTATTATACACTCATCGCCATAAAAATATGCGCACCGAGAAAAATGGGATTCTTATGAAACTTGGCATGAAGGTACGTGTCAGACAGATACGTAAATGATTAGAAATGAAACGTGATTGTTCATTGCGTAATGCCACCAATGGTCGTAGAGTTTTGTCCTCTTTGGATTACAAAACAGGTAAGCAGAGCTTACATATATGTATTTGATCTGTTTCAGAGGGACACTTTTTAAATAGAGATGTCATTATGCCGTCATCGGAGACAATATGAACAGCTGCCAGAGTTCGAGGGGGGAAGAATCGTAGGAATAATGGAAACCGGGTGGTCAGCTCTGCGAGTCGCTCGCCACCTAGGCTGTTCTGACTTAACTGTGAGGAGGTATTGGGACCATTGGATAAGAGAGAGGTATGCTACACTCGGCGACCAGGCTCAGGACACTCTCGATAGACCAATAGTCGAGAAGACCGTCACATCACACGACATGCACGCATAGCGCCAACTAACTAATTGTCTGCCATCCATACACAGGCAGCACCTCCATTAAAAGCCTCTGCGTCAGTTCGTACCATCACAAGGCTCCTCGTTGAAAGACAATTACAATCGTGGCGCCCATTACGTGCACTGCCATTGACACCCACTCACCATTGCCTCCGTTTGGAGTAGTGTACGCTCGAAGGGAGTGAACTGCAACCGAACGGAATCAGGTAATTTTTAGCGACGAATCTTGATTCAATTTGTTCAGTGATGACAATCGTGCACGTGTATGGAGGCCCTGTGTGAACGTCTCAACCCTGCCTTCGTTGTACAGCGGCACATCACTCCCACTATTGGAGTGGTGGTATGAGGTTCCATCGCATACGACCATGATCACCTTTAATATTGATCCACGGCACCATGACAGCCCAAAGGTATGTTCGTAGCATTCTTCAGCCACATGTGTTGCCACTGCTGGCAGGGCTCCCAGTAGCCCTTTTCAAAAAGACAATGCTCGCCCACACATAGGAAATGTTTCACAGGACACCCTCCGCTACATTTCCACCACTTTCCAGCTCTGGAGTTTCAATTGCTCTGTCGATGTGTATTCAAAATAGATTTACGTTCGCTTCGACCGTAATTATCTAAAAGATTATCAAATAGACCGTGATCATCTAAAAACGTGCTGCTGTTGTGTGCTCCGTAAAAAATCTTTTTCAACGTATTTAGCATCCCATGCGAAGTTTTATTAACATATTAAAAGAAGAATATATGAAATGCGACTTTGTGTTGACAACATTGCAGTGACTCTTTTCAACAACAACGTCAAAAGTTTAAACGCCTTATTAACTAGCCCGAATGAGACGTCTTGTTCACCCTGGTTGATATGGGCGCAGCAAAATGCGACTGGTCAACTTTTCTTCGGACCCAGTCGACCAGGCTTCGAAACAACAGCCGGCAACCAAGATTACAACTACTATTTTCCTCTCCAGGGATCGAAAAACAATCTAACGTTGAAGTGGTGACTCAGGACTTGGACACTAGATGACAACATCTCCTATTACAACTGTTTGCATATACCCCCGACGCAAAACACTTAATTTCTGTATGTCTAACTAAGACAACCACACATAAATCCCGACTTGTGATATTTTGACTCTGGTGCACGTGTCGGCGAGACTCAGCTCGAGACAGCCGATGACCTCAAAAGGAAATGGTGTCCCAAGTATAAACTAATTTTAATTGAGAGGAGATATATATCCGTTGCAGTAATGGCTGAAAAAGCGACCTTCCTTATAAATATCAGTTAGAATGTTTCTCTTCGAACCATTACGATGATACTGGAGGGGAGAGAAGGCAGCGACTTTCTTCATCAACAACACCAGAAGTTAAGACGCTTTATTAACTAGTCCAAATGAGACAACTTTTTCAGCCTGTTGGTCTAGGGGCAACAAAAAGCTCAATTATTCATCGAGTCCACTGGATTAAGGTTCGCTTTCACCCTAAAGTCAACAACTTTCTCCCCTCGTACGGGGTAGAAAAACATCCCCCGATGTTTTGGAGAAAACGACTTACGCCGAAGCATCAATAGAGCTAGACTTGACAATTGGTGCATCCCATTCTGCAAGGGTAGGGGACTCCTAGAGCCCGAGTTAATATTATCAATGAATAAATTACATATTAAAATTTTTAAATATGAAATGCAATATATGCTTTTCTTTAATTATCTTTACACTAAGTACTGAAAATTTATGAAAGAATAAATTAAAATATTTAAAAAGACAAAAATCCAGAAAGAAATGTAAAAATGAAAGAAAAAATAAATGAAAATATGGAACCCAACAAGTCAAAAAGCAATATCGGGCTGAGGACCGAATAAACGGGGTTAAACTAGTTTAATGGTAACCTTCCCCCTTTGCGACTTGGTAGGCTGAATTGGGAAATCCAAATTACAAAAGAGTTCGATGATTAAAAGATGCAAAAAAAATTCAGCGATAAAATCTACAAAAATAAAATCTATAATTCTAAAAATTATCAAAAAATCAAAATGTAAAAATTGCTTACAAAAATTCAAAGAAATGAAGATTCAAATATGTGAGTAGTAAGACGGAATTTTCTTTAAGCTTCAAGATGGATATCACATACACAAAATGTCAAATGTTGAACTCTTTTGTAATTTGGATTTCCCAATTCAGCCTACCAAGTCGCAAAGGGGGAAGGTTGGTACCATTTAACTAGTTAAACCCCGCTTATTCGGTCCTCAGCCCGATATTGCTTTTTGACTTGCTGGGTTCCATATTTTCATTTATTTTTCTTTCATTTTTACATTTCTTTCTGGATTTTTGCCTTTTTAAATATTTTAATTTATTCTTTCATAAATTTTCAGTATATATATATATATATATATACTTAAAATTTTATTTTAAGATACATTTTCTAATGATGAAACACGGTTAAATGAAAAACCCATATTAAGTTCTCAGGGTTTATATGAGTTGACAAAGTTTGACAATCACTCATCTACCAGCAATGCTAATTCTAAACGACTCCTGTCTGACCCCGTTAACACTCGATAATAGAGATCCTTGGTTATTAAATCGTGGGTTAAGTGAACCACGAGTCGGAGTAATAATATAAATTGAGCGAAAAACCTTATTTTTTAACCATTCACATAGTGTAGACTCCGGTAGATTATGTTTTTTGCAATTTGTGCTTGTCTTTTCCCTTTTCGAACCTGTCCGATAAAACTGAATTTTCCCTTGATCATATAAGCCTTTTGTTTATGCATTTGCGCTCTTGATGTTATTTTTAATTTATGTTAGATAAATTCTTTATAACTCTAAAGATTTGACCAATACAAAATAGTTGAATATACAGCTAATCTCGTTGACCACGAGATCTCGAAAATAATGTTTTTACAAAATAATAATAATTAGAACATTTTTTTTTTTTTTATTTTCTGAAAAATGGTGTTTCAAATAAATGAAATAGAAAGGTAAAAAAGTATTAATGTCTGCTCTTAACAGGAAATCTTGACTGTAACCGAACAAAATATTAATCGGAATGTTATGAAAAGTAGAGTTAAAATATACGGCGATATTTAAGGTAACAGTACATCTTGTAAGAAAATTTTTTTGAATTAATTTAAATGTTTCCTACAAATGCGTCCTTCATGACCTTATGGGGTTTCAAAATTAGAAAAACATCCAATAAAGATTTTGTTAGCGTATAGTTTTACTCACAAAAGGGCATTTCATACAAATATAAACAAAAAAATAAGACTCCTCGAAACTCAAAGGAAAATAAATACACGAACATTTTATAAATTGAATATAATTTAGAATAAAACCTTATCTAGAGAATCGCCTTTATTTTAATAATTTAGCCTTCACGAAAGAAGCTATAATAGCTCGAGTGCTGAACACTGAAATTTTCTTTAAAAGAGAATAATTTTCACTTCATTACAAAACATAAAAAAATTCTATTCATTATAAAATACGAGAATAGTCTGTTCTATGTATAGGTACTTGAAAGACATATATATAAAATTTCAGGTTCATATGCGCGTAACATTTTGAAATATTTTGTTATGTATTAGTTAGAAATATTTTAGAGCCTTTTTTTCCGATCACAGAAATTCGTGAGCAAGAAATAATTAAACAGTCTTAACTCGGCTTCTAAATTAGATAGAAACAAAAAATTCAAGAATTTAAGGATAAACGATTGAATTTTAATATGAGATCAAAAATAAAAATCAATATATTGACCAAAAATTGTGTTTTGAAAATGCACTGTCACCTTGAGGTCACATGTTTATCCCCTTAACTCTTTTTGTGTCACTCTAGAGGACTCTTTCTCTTTGAGACCAAACTGGCCAGATTATTTGCTTCAGTTTAAATTGCTGAAGCATTTAAGGTATCACATACACGACGTTTGGCTATCAATGTTCAAAGATAAATGTCTTGGAGTATTTGAAAAAATAACGGAAAAAGTAACAACAAAAAACAAAAGTGAATCATAAAAACACAAGCAAAAAAAAGAAACGCACGCTCCAAAAGACATTTGAGGGCAGAGTTCATCGCGTTTCGCCTGAAGGAGATGAAACGGACTGACTTCTTCGGCGGAGCTGAATAAACGGAAGAGACTCGTGATGGGATGCTTAAGGTGCTGAAAATAGGTCACTAGTTTTTATGACAAAAAGTTAAATAAAGAACACATTATGAACGTCTCGTAGCATCGGTGGTTCAGTGGTAGAATGCTCGCCTGCCACGCGGGCGGCCCGGGTTCGATTCCCGGCCGATGCATGTCTTTTTTGTTTGCTTCTTACATAATTTTTGGGGGAAATATTAATGTTTATTGACTTATATAAAGAGGTAATTTATTTGTTTAGTTATATAAAGTCATGCCACTTTTAATTAGCGCAAAGATCACTCATCAGAGTCGGCGGTAATAGATTATTCTTTGTCACGATCTTGTGGCCGGCGATGCTTCATCCGAATCGTCGGTTCGAACCCTGATTCCAATTAATGATCCGTTGAGCAGCGATGACGATGCACGTTAAATCTGTCTAGGACCCAAGGCTTCCCTTTGGTTGAGAGTGAAAGTTTGAAGATAGAGATGTCAACTCAGGTGTCGTCCTCATCACTTGCCAGAGACTCAGAGTTCCGTCACTGATAGCTTTGCCGTTGCTTGTAAGAGCAACATTAATAAACAATCAATCAATAAAGTAGCAAGATTGAAGCAAGCAAGTTAAATCACCAGGTCTCAAAGTCCTCGAGTGAGGAGGGGGTTGCGGAAGCTTGGATGGTAGTACAATGAGAACCACCAGAATTAATCTCGTTATACATGCGGGAGCTTGGAGAATGGTGACGTCTTCGTCACTTGACCAAAGCTCAAAATTACGAGTTCTGTCTCCAACAGCCATCGCGTTGCTTGTAAGTGTAACGTTAATAAACAATCAGTCTTATCAACAATTCTGAATTCTCTCTTAAAGATGAGCACGAACTAACACGACATAGACTTACGTCAATTTGCCCACACTTATGTCTTTCACACAACAGATATTTGCTCTTATAATCACTCTAAATGTTATAATAATATTTATCATTCCTTCTCAATTCAACATCATGCCTTTATCATTCGGGAATGTATTTGAAGACACTCTACATACATTTACAAATTAAGCTTAAGAGAACTAATAGATA
Organism: Nephila pilipes; assembly: GCA_019974015.1. Lineage (NCBI taxonomy): Eukaryota > Metazoa > Arthropoda > Arachnida > Araneae > Nephilidae > Nephila > Nephila pilipes. Next base: position 11,630 of record BMAW01082248.1, on the reverse strand, counting down.
CGATTATGAATTTACATATAAACCTGGTAAAAAATTCCTTTTCCAGATACACTCCCAGGAGCTCCTTCGGAAGAGCCATCACAAACAAGCGATAGTATTGTTCACAGTGCAAATATTGCTTGAGAAATTTCCTAAAAAAGTATTATTCCTCATTTAAATATGAATCGTACATGCTTCTAATTTACTGTCAACATCGCGTTATTTTTTGATAATTTTATTATTTATTTTTGTTGAAATGATTCGCGTTTCATCTGAAAATCATTCACAATGCTAACTTTAATTTTGCATTAAAGTCCAAGGCTAAAATTCAATCGAATAACTATGATCTGTAGGTATTCCGCATCATTTTGAACCATTTGTGTGTGCGTGTGCATACGTGTGTGTTAGGGGATATAAATTAAACCTTTAAACCGTCTACAAATTTCCACACACCAATCTTATAAGAAATTGATACCTAGTTAAAGTAGCCTTATTTTCTCTATCGAAAATCATTAGTTGAAATGAGACTTCAACTAACGAATCACCCGACATAAAATTTATTTTTTTACTATCAGAACTTAAGTTCATAATTGAGGATGTTTAAGTTGAATCATGAGTTCGAGTCTTAATTTCACCAAAGATTCTGTCGAGGGGAATATTGCGAGTTATTACCATGTTAGATTCTTCTGAGCATATGATTGGTTCGATTGTTTTATTAACTTCCCAATGAGGATCAACAGGGGGACTATTGTCACGCACGACGCACCTTGTAATTTTGAACTTCAATTAAGTAACGAGGATGGCACGTAAGTGGGCAATTCCCTACCAAACATCCACACCACGCCAATGGGAGCTCTGAAGACCTCGACCTGATTAAACGTGCATCAGTCCCGTTACATGGCGTCTCTTTTGTTACATCAAGGCTCGGAAATCACGAATGGACGAAAATAAAATCGACCACGAATTCACGATCATGACCACAACGCTGCTGCGGTCGTCACTTCCGAACGCGGAGAGAAAAGGAAATAAAATATTCGACTCGTAACAATGACTACACGGAAGTTCTTTGAGGAAATATTCTATTGTGTGTGAGTCGTATACAACTTTTTAGGGATGTCATCGCTAGGGAAAGGGATCTAAATTAAAGATACTTTTTAAGAAAAAATTCCTTATTTGATTGGATGGTTTTATGGGATAGAGAGGAGTCACATGGCTGTCATTCCTAAAAATCATTACTAATGTTATATTTTGAATGAATGATTCAAAATGAATAGATGTTTTTATATACCGTTTTCTTCTGTTTGGAATGCATCTTTTTTTAAATCATACAACGTGTTTCTCATTTTCTATTTTGCCCTTTTACGAGTACGAAACAATTTCGAAATCAGTTTTACTTTTAAAGGGAAAATCGCGTATTTATTGAACGTTTCTGAATTAAAAACACTTCCCATCGTAAAACGAGTATACGTCATATAATCGCGCGAATTTATATTAATATTGAATAACTGAAATAAATATATGTAATCAATTTGAATTGTGTCTTCTCACATTTAACAAAAACAGCCTTTAAAATGTGCATTAAATAATTTTTCGTTATTTTCAGAATTTCTTACAATTGGATATAAAAACTAGAATCGGGGCCTTATCATCGATGCAAGGCTGGAAACCTCACTACCCAAATTTAATTCAAAGTAACCCAATGGTCCTTTTGATACAAAATGCGAAATGTAACCAGATGTGAAAAATGTTTATGTTCCACGCAACGTACAATTCAAACAGCTTCAATTACACCCTCGATGCCAGACGGCTCTCCCCTCCAAGATACGTTCCCCTTTTAAAGCCCTCCTTCTTGGCAAAATCGAAAGTCTCCTCGACCCATCGGACCATAAAACCTCCCTTCCCTCCTCTCAGCTCCGCGGAGCCATTAGACGCTCCACGGAGCACCCATAAAGGCACAATGGGTGCTTGACTCCCAAGGTGCGCCTGCTCTTCGTAACGACGGAATGGTGGAGATACGGTTTTTTGTGGACCCCTCCCGCCGAATGGCTGAGGAAGTCCACCCATGCAACTAGTGCCTTTGTGGACTATCTGGGAAATTTATCTTCTGTGGTGGGTGTTTTCATATTTTTTATTTGAAAAGGTCATTCGAGACGTTCTCATAAAGATTGGGCCTCCTATCTCTCGGAGGTATTGAGTCGCAGTCGAGATGTTTCGAACTCTATTCATCTATTCAATCAGTTTATTGCAGTAACTACCTTCATTCTTGAGCGGTGATTTTTTTTAAGTTTGAGAATAAAGAATCTTATTATTACAAGGTAGATCGATATATATATAGTTTTGTGCTCTTACAGAATATCAAAAAGTTCCCATACTCCAACATAAAAAAAAATCATTGCACGTTTTTGTAAAAATTTTTTTTTATTAATACGAGATTTTATTTGACTTTCTGAATTCATATGTATGTATTTACGTTGTATATATTCATATATATGTTTGTGCGTATGTATATCTTCTTATGTATATATATACGTATGTATATATTCATATATATATGTATGTGCGTATGTATATCTTCTTATGTGTATATATATACGTATGTGTACATTCATATTTATGTATGTACATCTTTATATGAATGTATATCTTTATATGTATGTATATACTGTGACATTGGGCTATTCGCGGTTTCTCTTCACTAACCTTGGGGACTTTCAATTGAGATTGATTGCTTTCACTAAACAACCTTTGCCCAACCAAAAATGAAACGTGATGAAGAACATTAATATGTAAAGCAGTTAGGAATGAAGTGAAGCGGTTGAATTAAGAATTATATAAACTCCATCTGAAGGAGTAGAGTATCTGAAGGAGGATCAGAGAGGCGTTGTAGTGAGAGGAGGTGAAGTCTAAGTGCTATATAAGAGGAAGGTGGAAGTATAGACTAGTATTGAGGTGTGAGTAAAAGTTACTCGGAAAAGGGATCCGATCTAGTATTTTCAACAGTTGTTCCAGATTCGGAGTTGCAGTCGATAAAAGATATTGGTAAGAGGCAGTTAGATTATTATTGGTGGGTTGAGCCTAAGCTTTAGAAAACTTAACCTGGAGATCGTATTTATTGGTGTCATAGTAAATATATACTTATAAATTGTGAAAGTTGTTTTGGTGGTTCTGTAATTATTGGTGTCGTAGTACTTAATATTTGAAATTAGTGATGGCACAAGATAACGCCCGGAACGATCGGGTGTTACAATACGTATATATATATATATATGTTCATATATATGAATGTATTACCTGGAATACAGAATACCTAAGAGTTCCTATATTCCATCAAAAAGAAATCATTGCACATTATATTAAAACATTTGTTATTATTATTACAAGCTTTTATTTGATTTGCTATTTTCGTGTGTGTGTGTGTGTGTGTGTGTGTATCTTCATACGTAATTATATATATATTTATTGGTATAAATATATGTACGTATGTATGTCTTGTAAAATTTGTACCAGGATTTTAACTCACTACCTATAATCCGTTCGAGATGAAATTTTACATGAACGTATAATTCCGATGACAAAATCAAACTATGATACGCTCAAGCAGTGAGACAGACTTGTTTGAGGTTTAATAACATAATTATTAATTGTAATAATCGTGCGCTAAATAACGTCCAACTAAATTGAAATTTTACACACATATAACTCACGTAATTGCTTTTTTAATCTTAAATTTCCAGAATAAAAAGAATTGAATATAAGTAAGAAATATTTTTAACTTAACTCGGGCTTTTATTTAAAGAGGGAGTAAAAGACATAGTAAGTTTTTAATGAAAAACAATACATAAATTGGTAAAGCTCGAGGGGTTAATGCTTCTTCATTACATAGGTATCTCTCAGTTTTGTTACTTAATTCACTTCTATATTCTCTATGTGAGTTGAATCATGAATCTCTAAGTATGAGCTATTACGCTAAAGTAAAAACAGATGGAAATCGATAAAAAGTTTCTACATCAAGCTCTCGAACTTCCCTTAAATTTTTAAAACAAATGATTGTTGTCCTTTAAACAATGCTTTTCCCTTTTCACTCAAGCTTGGTTTGGTTTTATTAATGTTGCTCTAGAAGCAACACGAGGGCTATTGGCGACGGACTTCGTCATTTTGAACCTCGGTCAAGTGACGAGGATGCCACCTGAGCTGTAATCCCCTCTCCTAACTTCTACTCCCCGTTAACTGACCTTTTCACTGAAAAAAAATCTACTAAAATGAATTCTGCGGATGTAAACATGCATTACAATTCCAAATTAGCTTTTCAGAAATGAAAAATATTCCTTATTCTAAAATATTTTACTCATTTATTCTTTAACCTCTTTTTTTCTCCTTTAAGTAGTAAGTTTGAATTTGATATTTTGATATTAAAAAAATTTAATGGAGAAAAATATTTTTTCGAGCTAGTAGTACTATTCCTTTTTAAAAATAATTTAAACAGATATGCTTTTGCCCAGCTCATTAGTAGGTGGCAACATACTACGTTGCATGAAAAACATTGAATGGTAAAAGGTATTTGAAGTAGTTATACATGAGAAGTTAATAATCAATAGTTAATTTACATATAAAGATATATGTGCACTTTTTTTAGATACATCTTGCATATATTCGATGACATTTATGACATTTAATGTATTATGATTATGATACAATACGTTTAGTTCATTTCAGGTATGCTTATGTTGCTAAGATACATTTTTAATTTGATATTTTATCGTCTGCTTTTATTTCGATACTATTATCTATTTTAATAATTTATCGTTTCCTCTTATTTTAATATTTCATTCAATAATTGATTTTTACTGTAGAATTGTCTGATTTTATTCATTTTGTTGTTAACGTTGTCAACGTTTTGGTACTTTGTAATGTTTTGTTTGAAAAAAAATAATAATGCATCAAGGATTAGAAGAAAAGGTAATTTCTATTATTCCTAGTAATTGATTCTGTGGAACCTGGGACTCGGAAGTACGCTTACATTACTCTAATTAATATTCATTTTGAATAATTTTGTTTTCATGAGAATCCAAGAGTATTTTTAGATTCTCAAAAAAATAAAATCGTTATTTTTTAAATGCATCATTATTTTTTTAAGGAGAGATTTCAGTGAAATTTAGAATTGTTCTATCAATAACTTTTAAAATTTGCAGAATCAAACACGGACATTAGAAGACGTATAACATTCTATACACTGAGTATAAGTATAGTTTTAAAATTTGAATTTCATAAAATTTTAAATTTTAGGAGTCAAATTTTCCCCTTAATTTCTTATAGAAATAATGTTAAATACTTAAAATTTGTGAGAGTTATTAGAAAAAAAATTGTTCGCTGACTAAGAAATAACTTCGTTTCATAAAATGAAAAATATTAGCATTGGGGATACAGTAGATTTTGAAGAAAGTTTTCCAGATTCCTGAAAAACCTTATTTTAAGAAAAACGTAATTATTGCATGGTACTCGGTTGCTTACAAATTTAAAATTTAATTCTCTAGCGTAACATCTGCCAAATACTCATAAAATAACATATCTATAGAATCAGGGAAGTTCTCTTTATTTTTAAGAGCAAAATGAAGAAAAATACAAAATTAGAAAAGTTTTAAAGGCTGAGTTACTTTAAACGTATAGTTTGCACCAATGGAAATTTAAAGATAATTTATATAAAAAAGAAATGAGGAAAGCTGTTTTTGAGTCATTTCATAAATTTCTGACACAATGAGCATTTGAATATATCTAGATTTCTGAGTACCATACAGAGCGTAAGTTGTTTTTTATTTGTACTTAACATTAAATATACTCTACATTATTTCAATAAGTTACTATCCATTGAGAAAAGATTCAAAAAACATGAAATCTTTAAAGAAGAAAAAAGTTTCTTTCTCGAAAAATCGCACACATCCATAGTCCAATAGATTTTTAATATTATTACATATTTCAATAATTTTCTGATGATTATCTCGTAACTGACATAATTTAATGTACTTTTATACTTTTAATTAATGTATTTCCTTTGTTATATTTCAAAAATGGACCCAAATAAGTATCTCATACCGAATTAAATTTATTTTAATATCGGGAAATTGCATTACTTATTTTTCCTCTGGCATAGTTACTTTACGTTTTTATCGATAGAACTTATGAACGGTCAAATGATTTCATTAAAAATACATATATGAGACCATTTATTTTGAAAGCAGTATAAGTCTATTTAAAAAATAGGCTTGACTGGTTTTATTTACGTTACAATAGAAGCAACGAGTGACGGACCGTAATTTTGAACCTCGGTCAAGTGACGAACCTGAGCCTGGCATTCCCTCTCCTAACTTCAACACCGCTCCAGCGGGAGTACTTTGGGCCCCGACAGATTTAACGTGCATCAGCCTCGGCTACACGGTGAGTCTTCAGTGGGATCAGGACTCGAACCAACGACTCGATGAAAACCACCGGCTACTCGACCATGACCACTAAGCTATCGTTGCCATTTAATTTTTTTCGAAACAACAAAAGACGGACTTGAACCACTTTCAAAATAAAAATTCCATATGTAAGCTTATTACATATTAAGATATCAGGTGCCTTAAAAATTCCCGTGCTGACGATTCGAAAATTTACCACACAAAAACAAGGAACTTAAAAACAATTATTTTTACTTTAATAGGGAACGCTTCTAATATAACGTGGAAAGAGATTTTGAATCTATATTTACAACAAATGTTCAAAATATCCACTCCTTTCTCGGAGACAAATGTGAACCTGTTAAAAAAAAAAAAAAAAAAAAGCGTTTCAAGGTACTGGGAGGGATTTCTTGCATTCTTTGAGTATTATGGCTATTTTCAGACCTATTGTTTGGGGATAATTGTCATAAACTTTGCTCTTTAAATATCCCCACAGAAAAAAAAAGTCAGGGAATGCTCAGATAGGGGGTTCGAAGTTATTGTTCAAAGAAGACTTTATGATACATGAGTAATGAAACTATGACATGCTTAAATTTTTTTCTGGAAGGGGGTGAGAGCGGTCGACCATTTGAATAATCTTTGGTCACCTTTTCCCCGTAAGCTGAGCATCCTTACTTTTTTTTTTTTGGTAAGGATATGTTGAGAACAAAGTTCATGAAAATAATCCTCAAACATTAGTCGAACAGTAAATTACCATTTTACGCAAATGATGTAAGAAGTTCCTTTCGACATCTTGAAACGCATTTCTCAGATTGTGAGCAAACCAGTTCAGCTTTCCTTCCAACAAAGGAGCGGATCTTTTGATCGTTTGCTGCGAGCAGGCAAATAAATTTGTTTTCTACGTTACGTTAAAAGTGTTTTCAATCATTAGTATAAAAACTGTTGTTTTAAAGTTTGTTAGCCACCCAAGAGGCTATTGTTTTAGTTGGATCACTTTTGGCGTGCCAGATCCCTTTTCAATTTTTTTATCGTTTGCTTCAATTTTCATTACATTTAGCTTAAATATATTCAATTTAATAATCTATCGTTTCCTTTAATTTCAATACCGAAAAAGTTTGCCTTTGTCCATTTCTCGATATTTCATCGTTTATTTTAAATCTTATACATAATTGAGTAATTTGTGGCCGTGGTAACCTAGTATTCATGGTTTCGGATTCGTGGCCGGTGGTTTTCTTTCAATTGCGGGTTCGAGCCTTGACCGCAGAAGACCCGCTGTGTAGGCGGGGCTGATGCCCGTGAAATCTGTCGGGGCCCAAAGTCCTCCCTTGGCGTGGTGTGGAAGCTAAGAGAGGGGGGTGTCAGCTCAGGTGTCGTCCTAGTCACTTGACTGAGGTTCAAAATTACGAGGTTCGTCCCCAATAGCCCTCGACTTGATTCTAGTGCGACGTAAATACAAACTAAACTAAAACTAAAATTGAGTAATTTAATAATAACTATGAAAAAGCGCACCTTTGGTGGCTAAATCTGTTCTTTGCAAAACTTTACATAAAACTTTTTTTTAAAAAATATTATCTTTATTTTGTTTCGTTTTTATTTAATTCCCATTTCGAGAACTTTTAGGACACCCAGTTGTCTGCCACGTCAACAAAAAAAAAAAAATTAGCTGACTTTTTCGACTTTGTGCTTGAGAAATAAGATTAAAATGATACGAAAATAATAATTCACAAAATATAATATATGTGTGTGTTAAATGGGCAATAAATAAAACAGTATCGTCGGATAAAATCCATTTAACTAAATCTCCGTTTTAAATCAATTTGTAGAGACCAATGGACAAATGTAGCAATGTTAGTAAGTAGATTCTTGTAGGTCCTAAAAGAAGCTCGATTTCTCCATAGATTATTGGGGGAAGTAACAGAAACTTTCAGGCTCCCGTCTACCAGCCATTTTGATTTCGTGAACGTAATGTTAATGCTATGAAATTTCTATTTTTCTCCTCCTATCTAGACTGCTGTGCTTATTTGAATGCAATAAGGTGCTTCCGATAGCGCAAGAAATAATGAAGGTTTCTCCGGAATTAATTTTTCCTTCAGTGTTTCAAAAGTATTTATACGTTTATATTTTAATGATTCGCTTGTAGGTTATCAGGTTTTTAAAAAGATGTTTTAAAAAATTTTCAAAAATTGAGGAGAAAATTTTATTCACGCAAACATTCCGTTTTTTCCTCTTTCGGTTGCACTCCATTGTATTCAAATAAATAAAATAAAAAAGAGATAATCGAAAGTTCTATGCAAAGTTTTGCAAAAAAAAAAAAAAATTTGGCCACCCAAGGTGCGCTATTTTTATGTAATTATGTAATTATTATTAAATTACTCAGTCAAATATAAGAATTAAAGTAAACGATGAAGTATCGAGAAATGGACAATAGTAAACTTTTCCAGTATTAAAATTAAAGGAAACGATAAATTATTAAATTGAAAAATATTTAAGCTAAATGTAATTAAAATTAAAGCAAACGGTTAAAAAATTGAAAAGGGATCTGGTACGATAAAAATGATCCAACTAAAACAATAGCCCCTTAGGTGGCTAATAATTTAGATCTGAAGAGCTAATTAAAAAATTCTATAGCAGTAGCATTGCGTTCACGAAATCAAAATGGCTGGTATAAACTGAAGCCCTAAAACTAACATAATTTTAAAATTCACCGCATCTACGAAAGTGATTATATTAAAAACAATTACTGTGCTTTAAGGTTCCCGTCTACCCGTCATTTTGATTTCGTCAATTTAATGTTAAACGTATGGGGAATTTCGATTTTAATTCTCCCATCTTTACTATTTGATCTATTTGAATGCAATAAAGAGTACCTTAAAGAACAAAAACTAATGAATGCTTCTGGATTTTTGAAACTGTTTTTTAAATACCGGAGAACTCACAAACGAATCATTAAAATAAGGGTAAAAATTACTTTTAAAAACCGGTGGGAAAAAGTATTTCCACTGAAGCATTCATCATTTTTTGCTCTTTCAGATGCACGAATTATATTGCATTCAAATAGATCAAATGGTAAAGATATGAGGATTAAAATCGAAATTCCATAGGATTAACATTAAGCTGACAAAATTAAAACGGCGAGTAGACGGGAGCCTTAAATATTTTTAATATATCTCTGTACTTCTACAAGACATATGATAGTCAGCAGAGTAAAAAAAAAATAACCATTGCATCGGCCGGGAATCGAACCCGGGCCGCCCGCGTGGCAGGCGAGCATTCTACCACTGAACCACCGATGCTACACTTCTGATAAAATAGGTACTTTTTATTTAATAAACATCAACAAAAACATGACCGATTTTCGAGATGCACGTCCAAGTTATCCTTCTAATTATGTGCCATTAGTTGAATAAAAGCACGAAGGGGTCAGCTTCGTTTTTGCCTCCGGTAAAATGAGGCGACCTCTGCCCTGGATTCGCCGCTCTGAACAACGGGGCTTTTTTACTCTTTGCGATTTTATTTTTTGCTTGTTTGAAAAGTTTTTCATACTTTCGATAATCAAGTGAAGAAGACTGCAACGTTTTTGTGTGAACTATATTTAATAAACATCGTCATTTGAAGCCATGCTTCGTTCGGTTAAATATTATGTTCGCCTGCGAAGGGCATATTTTTAAATTATCTTTTTTTTTTTAAATGAATATCAAACATTTTAGTCAAATTTCTGAACTTTAGTTTCGTTTTAAAGATACTTAGAAGCAATGGCATACAATTAATTTTGGGGGGTGCATATCGTCATTGCCATGACATAAGTAATTTTTTAATAATAAGTAATTTAATAATAAGTAATTTTTTTTCAATAACCCCTTGATGAAAAGTAAATAATACGCTATATCAATCTTTATTTCCCTACTTAAAACTATTCTATTAGTGATGTAAATTTATCAAGTTATAAACATTTCAGATACGAAGATCTTTTTAAAGAATGATAATTAAGATAACTACCATGAGAATAAAATTTGAATTTTTGGAGGGTGCATTTTCTATAGGAATGCTCCTCCCTCTCTTCATCTGCATGACTCTGAAGTACTTGTACTCTTTCAGAGAAAGCAAAGATTTTTCTATGCTTTTCTCAGAAATCGGCTTAGTTGAAATCCGTTTTTCTATTTGTGATAGAAAAAAATTCAAGCATGAGCATAAAAAAAGTTCCTACGTTTAAAATTTAGAACATATATAATAGAATAATAAAAGAATTATCCTGAAATATTTCAATTTCGAGAAAGAATCTTAGGGGGTTTAATGTTCTTTAGCAACCCACTGAGTATGCCTCTGTTTAGAAGCAGAATCACTTAAACTTTTCATACCATTTGGCACAACATCCTGTTTTGCAAGGGTGGTGTGTAAGTAGTACATATAGTTTTATCGTCCATATTGACCCCACTTATGTTTATAATACATGTTCAAAATGGCCGCATCTCTTTTAAAGGCAAAGTTGAACTCTTTTGCGCATATTTTGAGAAACACGTTTCTAGATGGTGAGAATGACTTCTTGTACCTTCTGTGTAATGGACATTTTCAGATAGCCCTTTGTTAGAATATTATTTTCATAAACTTTCTTCTTTAAATCTTCCAAATGAGAAATATCAGAGAATGGTCATAAGACTGAACATCTTGGTTCAAAGAAGATGGTGCATTGTGTTATACGAGCAATGAAACCATGAACATGCTTTAAGGTGTGTTTAGGCGATTGATCCATCTCAAGAAATCGTAGGCCACCTCATTCCCCCGATCTGAATATTTCCTAAATTTTTCTACCAGGATATTTAAAGAAAAAAGTTTATGAAAATAATCTCCAAAAAATAGATTATCTGAAAATTATTATAATACTCAAGGAATACAAGAAATCATTCCCAGCTTTTTAAAATGCGTTTCTCATAATATGAGCAAAAGAGTTCAACTTTGCCTTCAAAAGAGATGCGGACATTTTGAACATTTATAATAAATGTAATTTCAAACTTTTTCTACGTTATAAGTACTTTTCCCCATTAGCGTAAAAACAAATATTTTAAACTTTGTTGTTGTGTAATAAATTCATGAATTATAAGCACTGGAATTTTCAGGACCCCACGCACTACAAATAAACACTTATTGTATATTTTTCATGAAAATACTTTTCATAAATTTATATATATATATATATATATATATATATATATATGTGTGTGTGTG
>BMAW01082245.1:0-18674 GCA_019974015.1 Nephila pilipes | reverse complement strand
CATTGCTTTTTGCATTCGTATTACTTCAGATTCATTTTTTAAGAAAAAATGGCTAACCTTATTATAAATATTCGAAATTTCTGTCTGTTAACTTTTAATTTATTTGGAAATATCTAAAGTTTTTAAGGCAGGCACATAATGTTAAGATGCTTGGGAGTTTTAAAGTAATAAATCTTAAGGTATGCAAAAAGTTTGATCTGTTTCAAGTGATATATTCATGAAAAATAATTCATGCCATGAATTCGAAAGCCATTAAAATAATGAAGTACGGGTAAAATTTCTTGTATGCAGAAATTAAAAAAATAAACAAAAATGTTGAAAACTATTATTGGATTCAGAAGTTTATTAAAAAGTTTGAGTCATCCATCATACTTTTTTTTTTATTAAAGAATGAATAAATGTTTATGCATCCCTTGGAATAATTATGCATTTATTTCTACCCGCATTAGATGATTTGAATTAACACAACACAAAGGAGTTTCCAAAATATTTTTTTAAACGTTTAAAAGCATTCTGCATGCGTCTGGTTTTTATTTTAAAAGTCATTTATATGTATTTTTACAGTTTTCTCATTTCGATTTTATTCTGCTTTATACTTTTTATTGTAACTACGATTCCTGTTGTATTTTAAATTAATTTTGTCTGAAACATTTTGCCATGAGGGAGATTTGCCCGGAATATAATTTGATGACAGTTTATTTAATGTGACTGTATTACTTTATTTCCAAAATAATAAATATTTGAAATAATCACGAACTATTCCCCTGAACTTTACCACGTATCGCAGATTTAATGCTTCTATTGGTCCTTTTTGTCCACAAGACGGCTATTAGCGATGGATCTCGCAAATTTGAGCTTTGATCAAGTGGTGAAGAATCCATCCACTCTCCTTCATTTCACGTCATCCTAATGAGACGACTTGGAACTTCGACAGATTAAACGTGCATCCTTCCCACTACCCAACGGGTCTCTAATACCACATGACTCAACCGACTCAGTCCCGTAACCATCGGAATCTTTCACGTCGTTGGGTCAGCGTCCATGACAATCTTCATAAAAATGGCTTGCATAAAAGCCATTTTCAGCATATTGTCATGAAACGTTCTCTTAGATATTGGGGTATGCAAAGCTCTCTACTCATTCCGCAGTGTTGAGGGTAGTTGATAGTAGATCCGGTGTTCAGTGCTTCCTGTCGCGCGTCTAGGAGGACCCTTGCGATTATTCCCATTTCCTTCTTCGATACATATGGTTCAAATTCTATGCGCAGTGGAAACACCTATAAGTGTTTCAACAACTATGCGATGGTATGGACAACCAGCTGTACATATGCTTCAATGTGAACTCTCGTAAAACTGACCGAATGTCATAATAACATTTAGAGTCATCTCTCAGACATTACTACGCAAGTGTGTTCTGAAATGAAAAAAGTTTTTGGAATTCTGTATTTCTTGGGGGTCAGAGAGTAGTGACTGGAGATTTATCCGCCGTTTTTCTTTTTTTTTTTATCCACGCTATGACCACGTGGTCTACTTGCATTAAAAATCAACTGCATAATTGGTTAACCGTTGTCTTCCACAGATTATGCATATTTGTACAGTTTTATATTCGTGGTGTAAAATTTTCTATTTCTAGTAGTTTACATCTAATGACTTACTCTACAAAGATTAACACAGTTAATTGAATGTTTGGTATTTATAACAGTTTAATGTAATATTTTAAGAATAATAATTAGTTAAGAGAACACATTAATTGAAATATTTCTTAATGTGCTTGAGAAATTTCATTTAATTGAAATAAAGTAGAAATCATTGAAATGAAAATAATTGCTATTGAAACGAAGAGCAAACTCCAAAAACTCCAAACTCCAATTGTCAAACTCCAAATAACATTATTGTTTCAAATACATAATGCCCTACATTAAAAATATTTCAACAATAAAGAAAGAAAAAAGTTAAAACTCAAGGAAATGTGTTTCATTGATTTAATGGACATTTTTGTTTTAAAAAAAAATTTTAAGACAAATTCATCTGTCATTCTTTTTTTATATGAATTCCGTCGGTTTTGTGTTGATCATAGTTAATAATATTATTATTTTTGGCTTTTCAAATACAAAAGATCAACGAAGAAAGCTAAATGAAATACTTTCAAAATCAGCTAAATCAGATGTGGGTCAACAATTGTTTGAAAAGAATTTGATTGCAAAAGGTTTAGTAACAAACTCGAAGATACGACGAGTACATGAGAAATTCCATTCCTAAGGCAACAAATAAGATTAATTTTTTAAATTTTGGATGTCGTTACTTTACATATTTATGCCCACATGTTGATATTTATATAAAAAAAAGACGAACAAAGTAATAATAAATGTATTATAGAGATGGCTGTACTTTTTGCTAGTGAGGTGAATTCATTAGTTTTCCTGACATTTTCATTATACTGCATTTTGAAATGAATACTTCCAGCTAGTCAGGGATTTTACAAATGATTATTTGTTTATAGTGATCTTTTCATACGATTCAGCGAAGTTCATTTTGATAATTTCCTTTTCCATTCCTAGGAATTCCTAAATGGAGATATAAATTCCCCAGAATTTGATTTTAATTAATCATATTTATCATCCCAGTTAATATATGTATTAAACTGGATTAAATTCATTTCTTTATACATCATTTTTAGCTAACCAATTTACAAATCAATCGCCCATTGAAGATTTTCAGAAGAGCCTGAAATGTTCAGTGAACCAATTATGAAATAGGATATGACTTTTGTTATTGAATCAATGTCCCAAAAACGCTGCAGCAAATGTAATTTTTTCCGCTGAATATTTTTTTCTCATTTAAAAGAAATTATAACTCGCAAGCAGATTTAATCCACGAAATTTGCTGAACCGTGATCAAATTCTCTCAGTATATTTGTATAAATTATTTTTTCTCTACCCAACGAAACATATTTTAAGACCTTTCACGACATTTCAAAATAACGCTGAATGGATGTAAATAACATGATTTATTTATAATAGAATAAAATTTACATTACCATTGTACCTAATTTTAACTCAACACATTCCTCAATATTCTTTAAATCCTCAGTCAGATCGTTGAAATCAAAGTACAAAACGACTCGTCATCACAACTAATTATTTAAAAATCTCATTGCTGCTCAATTCATTGTAGTCAATAGGTTCATAAATAAGATCTTAGAACTTTATGCACAGTTAAAAACTTTCTAAGAATATTTTGAATTAATTTCGTTATTTTTTAATGATTTGTATGAAAAGAGAAGGTCGTCGAGAAATTTCTTCAATGGCGAAAATTCGGATTCTCGTGAAATGCGTTAAAATTACGATGTGCATTTTGATAAAGGAAAAGTTAATATTCTCGAGTTATGATTCTCTATCCGTTAATCGAATTTCCATAGACTGTTACGTTTTTTTGGGAAATATACTAGATTTTGATTTTTATTTGTGTCATATTTAAATAATTAATACACATAAAAATAAATGTTTTTATAAAGACCTAAATTACCTTTACTCCAGTTACAGTTTTTGAATAATAATTTAAATAAATATATTTCGTGCAAAAAACATTTTAGGAATTTGATAATGATACTATAAAAGTTATTAGATACTATCAGTTTTTTTACGTTCAAATGTGAAATGTTACACTATTTCACTTTCAGAAGAGAAGTCTTGAGTTACTGTGATGATTTATATATCCAGTGGTATATCAGTAAATACACAAATGGAAAACTTAAGAATTTTCATAGTTTGATCTTTCATGTTTTTTTTTACAGAAAAGTTCCCTCATTTTTAGCAATCAAATGAATCACTATCTTAGTGTAAATAAATTTTTACTGATTATAATTTATTAACTTTTATACATTTCAGTTTATTCCATTTTAATTTTGGAGACAGATTTTAATGTCCAGCATTTGAAGAGGAAATAATGAAAAAAAATTGCACATTTTATTTCAATCACCTAATTATTGTAAGCAGTATAGGAAATTAAACTAATGATAATGTTACAAAAATCTTTCTGTGGGGGAACGAGAGAGAATTGTCCAACCCGCAACATAATGGCAAATGACGCTTTATTAGCAAATAACTATTCAGAGCATAGGTAACAGAATGTGTATAGATTAGCAGCACAACTGGAACAAAAACAGCAGTTGTAGAAATTATTAACACAAACAGATAATAAATCACTAGCAATAATCCCAATATATTTATCACTTCAAGCAATGTTCAGCTCATCAACTATCCACGTCGCACAAAGAGAAACTTCCAAAATATTACTATACATTTGAAAGGCAGACTCCTACCTATTCATCCAGACTTAATATTTCCACTTATTTTACAGCTTTTCCGGCCAGATGTGTAATCGCATAGAAAATGCAGAAAAATTCAAAACTCTTCCAGAGCAGATAATGAAAAACCTGCATTTTGCCGCCAAAGTTGCCAAGATTGTCATCATTCAACCAAGTTCATGGCAAAGGTTGGGGTTCTGCACTTAAGTTTTCTTTGGTATCTGGAAAACCCCTCTGAAAATGTCTATTTTCATTTATAACTGCAGAGGAGTATCACATTGCAGATTCTTTATCATAAGCTACTATGATCAATAAATTCAAAGGAATTTTTGTTGATATATTTGGCAATGAACTTTCGATTTTAACCGAGTCCCTTGATGGTTAGGAGAATCAACAGTTCTCTTATTACGCTCAGTATAACAACCACAAACTGTCACTGATGTGAAGCTCCCTCCTTCTAGATGCTTCTAAAAGCCACCCATTGATAAAAAATAGCTCAGTTGATTTTAAACAACGATCTTTATAGAACGACGAGTATCTACATTGACGTAACATGTACAAAATTTATGTATTATTCTCAATTTTAAACACAATCCAGCAAATGATAAATGTTGTTAATATATGTTAATAAAATATTAAATAAAAATATTTAAATAAATACGAGCAATTTTAAATTGTACGAGACATTTAATAATTATATTCTCCAAAAAATCAGTATGTGTGTGACTCACTTTAGTTTAGCTTTTTTTCTTTTGAGCCATTTCAGTAACCCTCGCCAAATTACGAACAAAATCACATAATTGGATGGGAAGCAGTTTCCGTCATAATGCAAAATATTTCACAGTTCCCGTACTGCCATCTATATGCATCAAATTGACTAAATTTGGCGGAAAGGTATCGTTTACAATTTATAATATGCAGCACACTATAAACGGCCAGACTCAGTTCGTGAGAGAGCATTGAGGAAAAGTATCGCTCTGAGAATTGCAAGCATTACTGGCATTGTTTGTGACGATATAGAGGTAACTTGACCGTGCAAAGAGTTATTTGAGTACATAAAACGAATGCACCTTTCCAATATTTCTCTTTCATGGATGTCAGAGGGAATACAGCGGGTTCATATCCATTTCAAATCCCTCTTGAGCCGCTTTACAAATTATGTATTCATTCTGCAGAAAAGGATACACACCAGCTTTCATTTGCATTCCAAAGGATTCGTTTTCTTTTCCAATAGACACTTTTCATTACTTTGACGTGATGTTAGAGGCTCAAAAATGTAGGCCTTTTAAAATTCAGCTCTCCGTCACAAAATATATTCTGAAAATATGTGATCCGGATACCAGTCTTCCATTGACTACCATGAAGAAATAAGTAAATGCTGAAGAAAATTGGAAAGTTGATAAGTTCTTCCTTACAGCTTGCTGCAATATCAAGTAAATTTAGCTGCTTTTTTAACTGTGAGTTTTCATCAAAGGTGGCCTAGTGGCCTGTTGGGTACTAGTGGTCAATGTTAAATAGTGTTAGTGACCTGATGCGTTAACCCTTTCAGGGGTGGTAGTATATTTTTATACCACATATTTAGCACCTAAAATTCTCTGTAAAATACCTTTTTCCCCCACACTTTTACCTTCAAATGGTAACTTATAGTGTTATTTACTTAAATTAGATGGCCCAACCATGCAGAATTATATAAAAATTATTGCTCTTAATCTAATGAAAGCTCCTAACAAGTGGTTGTTTTACACCTTACAGAAATTTTCTGAAATGAATTGAAAAATTTAATTTCATCAGGAAACCAATCTGCATGTTTGAAACCTTATGTAAATATTGCTAATTACTCAAAAGAAAATATACAAAGTGTCCGTTTCGTATTTCAAACTATGTGGTATAAAATTTATACCACCGCCCACACAGAGGGTTGGAGAGCAACAGATGGCAGCACTAAAATTTTCGAATCCGACTGATATATGACGGTTCACTTTATTACAGTGAAAGATACAGGCCGTAAACTTGTTATAAAGTGCCAGTGAGGCAAAAATTAAACTTATTCTCCGAATAAAAGAAATTTAAAACAGCAAAAAAAATTCTTTGCAAAGTCTTGCAAAGAACAGATTTAGTCATCTAAGATGGCACTTTTTTTATAATTATTATTAAATTACTTAGTTGAATAAAAGAATAAGAAGTAAACGATGAAATATAGAGAAAAGGACAATAATAAACTTTTCCGATATTAAAATTAAAAGAAACGATAAATTATTAAATTCAATATATTTAAGATAAATGTTATTAAAAAGTGTACAAACGATAAATTATTAAATTGAATACATATCAGCTACATACAATTTAAATTAAAGCAAACGAAAAAATATTAAATTGAATATATTTAAGATAAATGTAATTAAAATTGAAGCAAACAATAAAAAAGTGAGAAGTGATCTGGTACGGCAAAACATAAGACAACAGCCTCTTGAGAGGCTAATAAAAATTTATCAAAGCTGTGCGTGCCCACGAAAAGACAACAGCCTCTTGAGAGGCTAATAAAAATTTATCAAAGCTGTGCGTGCCCACGAAAAGACAACAAATAAAAGCGCAAGGGGGAAAGGATTTCTCAAAACCCAAACTATTGCCGAAAAATCTAACAAAGCAAAAACGGGGAAGAGTCTCCGTCTAAGATCTAACAGGCTGGAGACAGCCAATTAGGGACTTATTGTTGATAGACATGAGACTTACAAACGATAATTGATATAGCATAGTGTGAGCATGAGATAAAAATAGACGATAAGCTGCTGACAATTAAGACTGGTAGTAGGGGTTCGTTGCCTCTAGCGATGGACGTTATCAAAGAATCTAAGTTGAAATAAAATGTAAATCATTGAAGAAAGGTATTACAAAATACAGCAAAGAGTTACCAGCTTTGTAAGAAGAACTGAACCCTTAGCCTTAAGAATCTTATGTGAATCTTGAAAGAAACGATGATTCCTTCTAAACTGAAAAGATCTAGAAATACTGCTTTAGCGGTGATTAAAAGGAAAGAAAAGTAATTTTGTATACATCCCATAAATACTTCAGAATAAGGAGGGCCAACGTTTTTTACTTTGACACATCTGTCCATCCCGTATGTGAGAGGGTATGTTTCGAATACGAATAATCACCATGGACGGGTGGTTTTTGAACTCTTATATATATATATATATATAAATATATATATATATATATATAAGAATGCCCGCACGGGGACTAAAAACATGTTTTGCTTAAAGGGCTCCCTTCTGAAGGATCAGAGTTACCTTCAGAAGAAAGTGAGGGGGGAAATATCTTTACATTTTATGCAATAAAAAACTTGCCTTACTTTAAATAAAACTGTATATATATTTCTACTAAATTTGGTTTATTAAGTTTATAACATAGTTTTATCATTAAATTATGAAAATCATACATGTATAAAAAAAAGTTATACTTAATTAACACATTTTCGCACAAATTATCACACTCTGAAATAAAAATACAACACCATAAAGTTCTCATTCTTCCAAAAGTGTTTTTTTATCCTAATATTTCCCATATTAACTAAAATAATATACTTTTTAAGAAAGTATTTATTATTTATTCGAAGGAATGTGAAATGACGAGTGTGTAAATTATCAATGCCCTAGAGGGGTAGTTTTATTTTAATTATACCGCGTCTTAAAAATCAGGAAATAATTAAAAATTTATTTTCCGCTTGGTATTGTGTCCTTTTAACATTATTATTTCATATCAGAGGAGTTTTAACTAAAATTTAATGTTTTTTATACACCGCCCCTCAAAGGGTTAAAACTCTCCGTATAGCGATGTTCATTCATGTTAAATATGCCCATCCTTCCGTTGGTGTAGCATGAACTTTTGGAGAATATATGCAAGCTTAATGGTTCCTTCTCGTCACTACATCGAGGATCAAATGTTAGAAGTCCATTGTCAATAGTCATCGGGTAGCCTGTAGGTGCGAAGTTAATAGATGTTCAATCAATCCTTGTTTTCCTCGGAGAAACGTTGTACAATCTGACTCTATTCTTAGAAATCCCGACTTCTAAATTACATAAAACCTCGTATTTGTAACGCTTTCCAGTTACCTAATTCTACCATCAAGAGCTTAGTTACTTGTTTCTTCAATCATTCTTTACCATTGAATCGGAAATTTGCTAAAGGAATATCAAATGACACCTCATACATGCTCAAGTGCACTATTTCTAAATGCTTCGCACTTCTGCTAATTATTGCCTTATCTGATTCAAACATTTTTATTGTCACTTCAATACACTTTTTCGATCTAACGAAATTACGCAATCACGTTTCACCTGACTCACCAAATGTTTTTCTTGTATTATAAATTATGAAGTGCGTAAAATGTAGCATATAATAGAAGGTAACAAATATGATAATCATCCAACTCATAGCTGCACCAAAACTCCTGAAAGCCCCCTCCCCTTCCATACTGTAACAGCGGTTGAGATCATACTGTATATTTCTCTGGTTGCCCCAAAAATCCTATGAATTTCAAACCCTCTCCCCTTCCAACCATAAACTACTGGGAAGAAAGATGCAAAAATGCCAAAAACAACAATAGGCAAAGCGACCAAAACTCCACACCCACCAATGATAGCCAACCTTCAAGTCTTCCCTTCGTTAATGAAATTAAAATATTTTTCAAAAATTTCAAGTTTGATAAAATAATGGAAACTTACGAACAATTTAAATCAATAGGACAATATTCGCTGACAATAAACTTGATTTATGTTCAAAAATTGAAAAATCATTCCAAGTTATTTTCAGTATTATGTCCATCTGGTTCTAAAATTGAATATGTTAAATAAACTACCCCCATCCCTCCTGATTGTAAGCTGAAATGCAAATGGCATTAAATCAAAAATAGGTGATCTCTAAAATTTCATAGATGATTACGACTCAGACATCCTAGGAGTCCAGGAAACCCACCTCCAACCCTCTGAAAAATTTAAAATTATAAATTGTATTATATAAAGTTTTGACAGATCAACCCATTGGGATGGTGGCACTGAAATATTAATTAAAAATAGGATTCATCATCATATGGTCATTAAAAATACCCCCACCTCAGAAAATACCACCATCAATATGAATACCAAAGACAACCAATTCTACTGTTTACCATCCCCCTCTGTAATCTCATCAATAATAACGATTTAATCAATATCATCTCAAACAACACCGGAATTTAAATAGGCGACTTTAATGCAAAACCTCCAACCTGGAACAGAGGCAGGGCAAACAGATTAGAAAAAATTATTCCTGCTATGTGCAATACTAATAACTTCCAAATAGCTGCTCCCGATTCACTCACTTTCCTTACAATAGCAATATTTATTCTATAATAGATTTTGCTATCCTCAAAAACATTCCATTCTACAATACTTAAAGTATTAATGAACTACCTAGCGACCATAATCCTATACTAATGGGCATCTCGTTCAATAAAATTCTTCTTATTTCCTTTCGAACTCTAACAATTACTAATTGGTTTCGCTATTAAGAAATTCTAAATAATATCACAAAAAGTAACCCCATTATTAATAATATCTCTGATCAGGACCAATCGATTACATCCTTTACCACTAATATCCAAAATGCAATTAACCATGCGAGTAATACCACATCCATACAAACCCCCATCTTAGACTCCCCCTCATATCAGAAACATGAATAAATAGAAAAATAGCTACTGAAAACAATGGTAAAACCCCAGATACCCCCTTTTGAAACCCACAATCAACAACCTCAAAAAGCAAATTAAAAATAAAATCAATACCTTTGAAAACAAAAAAGGGGAAAACCTACTCCACCAGCTTAATAAAGACAACTCCCTTTTTAAAATGAACAAAACTTTTTAATAAATATTACTATATCTTCCCACTAATAGGCAATAATGGTCTGGTATTCTTTTTTAAAGAAATAGCTCATGTGTTTGCCCGAAATCTTGAATCCTCGTTCCAGAAAAATCCAACTCCATATGATGATGTTGATATTGAAAATAACTGAATCAATAGCTCAAAATTATCTTGAAGTCCTAAACATTTTTAATTTCTCCCCCCCTCCTCATCTCTCCCTCTGAAAAATCTACCATAGTTAAAAAGTTAAACAAAAAGAGAGCCTGTGGAGAGGACGGCCTTTACAATCCAGCCTTGAAATTCTTATCCCTAATGCACTTATTCATCTCACAAAAATTTTGAATAAGTGTCTCATGTTTGCGCATTTTCCACAAAAATGGAAACATACAAATATTATTTTCTTCCCCGAACCCGGCCAATACTATTTCAATCCATCGAACTATCGACCTATCAATCTATTAAGTTCTATTTCAAAAATCTGTGAAAGAATCTCGTTAACCGGAATACTGTCTCATATTTCTACTAATAACATTCTTCCAGATTCACAATTCGGCATCCGTACTAACCAAAGCACTGTCCATCAACTACTACAGGTTGTGAATGCCATCACTGAAGGATTGAATTCCAAACAAGTCTCTGGAGATATCTTCCTCGATATACAAAAAGCTTTCGAAGCCTCTGGCTTGACGAATTGATCTTCAAACCAATCAAATTAGATCCCCCCTAAGTAAGAGTTATATTAAATAACTACCTTAAAGATAGATCATTCGAAGTTAAACTTAATAACACTCTCTCTACAATATGCCATATACAAGCTGGCCAACCTCAAGGGTCAGTAATTTCTCCAATTTGCTACAATAAGTTCACATATGACTTCCCTTAGAATCCCTACAATAGCCTCTGTTTATTCGCAGAAGACGCAGCAATTCTCACCCAAGGGAAAAACCTAATCAACGTAATAGATAAATTACAATATCATCTAAAACATTTAGAAAAGTGGATAACACTCTGAAGAATTGCTGCAAACACTAATAAAACTAAAGCTGCTATATTTAGAAAAGATCACCCTCCTCCTGATAATAAAAAAATCAAATTCATTAATGATGAAATTTCTTGGGACTCTAAGATCAAATACTTAGGAGTTATTCTAGATTCGAAACCCACCTTCAAACTTCATATCCAATCAATAATTGACAAATGTTGGGCCAAAATCCATAACTGTATAACTTTAATTTGCAGAAATTCAGTACTATTGCTAACAAAGTTCTTCTCTATGAATAAGTAATACGCCCTATCTTACTTTATGCTTCCCTACTTGGGGTCCTACTGCACCGACCCACATTAAAAAAAATACAGGTCCTTCAAAATAAAATCCTCCGAATGATTACTAACTCACCTTTGTATGTCAGAAATTCTGTCATACAACGCGCGATCTCAATATCCCTCCTATTATTAAACACATCAACTATCTCTCTTGAAAATTCTGTAACAGACTAACAAATCATAGTAACCCACTAATAAGGACCCAGCTAATTTTTGCACACAATAATGGAAACCATGCCCTACCCTACTATCTTGCAATAATTATTTCTATCAATTTCCTCCATAATACTTTGCATTCCAACTCAGACCCCTTTTAATTATTTACTTTATCACTCCTTCGTTAGCCTCTTTCTCAGTCAACCATCTTACTCCAAGGCCTACATCATCATCTATTCAGCTTATTATCATATGTTTAATATCCTGTTGCCATCCCTATCTCTCCTCTTTTGAACTAGTTTGCTGACCACTGCTGTAAACCAAAGCCAAACAAGAACCATTTTTACTTTTCCCTTCCTTCTTCTGCTGTCATATCATTAAAAAAAGTTTAAATAATATTTTATTCATTACTAATAGCTGTACCCTGTCACGCGATGCTGTGGCTCAGCCTGGTTAAATGAAAAGAAAAGAGCTTGTCCATCCAGCCAATTGTGAATCTTATAATAGGCATAATTTTCTTTAATAGATTGTCTGGTTTAATTACAGAGATGTTAATTACAAAGATTTAATCTTAATAATAACTTAAAAGCAAAAATACATAAATAGGTTCATGCAGTTCATAAAATATTAATAAACATAGAGAAATGTTAAAAAGCCCTAAGCTGATAAAAAAAATTACATTAATTTAAATAGAAAAAAAAAACAGTCTTAAACAGTTAAAGTAAATACATATTTTTTACTGCAAGTCGCGTACGATTACACAGCTTTGGCTGGTTCATATTTCGCAACATAATTGGTACGCTAAATTTCAACTGCAGTATGTGGGATGGCATTCTTTCAAAACACTTAAAGATTCAATGCGACAATGAAATGCATGGGCAAATCACAAAAATATATAAGAAATAATAATAAACCAAAATAAATGCATAACACAAAAATAAATAATCATAATAATAAATTAAATACATATATATAAATAGGTTCATGTAGTTCAAGTAGTAGCAAAGCAAAATAAATGCATATCACAAATATATATGTAAGAAACAATCATAAGCAAAAATTAATTAAATGCAAATCACAAAAATAAATAAGAAATAATCATAATAAATTAAATGAAAAAATACATAAATAGGCTCATGCAGTTCACAAAATAGTAAAAAACATAGAAAGGATAAACAGCCCAAAACTGATAAAAAAAATTACATTAATTTAAATAAAAAAAAGTCTTAAACAGTTAAAATATACACAAATTGGAAATGGCTCTACCCTGGAGTCCTTGAGACAAAAGGTTAGTTTTAAAATGCTTCAGGGTACACAGCATTCTTTGTTTTTCCATTTTCAGTGTAGATATAATTATAGATTGTCTGGTTTGCCTACTCTGGAACATGCAACATATAATTGTCCATGAGAGAAGCAATCTGTCTCTAAATCTAAGCCGCACAATTCTAAAGATTGCCCCTGAGCTTTATTGATAGTGATTGCAAATGCCAATCGAATAGGGAATTCCAATCTCTTAAACTGAAATGGCATATCTGTTGGTATCATAGGAATGCGAGGAATGAAGACATCTTCATCATTGAAAGGTCCTGTCAAAATTATTGCCTCTATGTCGTTGCTCAATATTTTTTTAATGCAAGCTACGTACCATTACTCAGCTTTGGCTGGTTGAAATTTCGCAACATAATTGCTACACCAACTTTCAACTGCAGCATGTGGGGTGGCATTCCTGGCAAATCAAGTGAATTCAAAAATTCTGTAGGGTAATTCACTGCTTCATCTACTTCCACAACAGTGTCAACAGACTTATAGGTGACTGTCTCATTTTGAATGCGAGATTGAATGATGTTGTTAAGCTGGTAGACGTCTTTGTTCTTGGCAGCAAGAATAGCACGTTCACTCAGCCAATTGTATTCTTTAATTGGTTTGAATGTCAAGAAGTATTCTTTCAACCAATTCTCCTTTGGATGTCACCAAATTGCAGAAGTTATGAGGTAATGAAATTTTCCCTGAGGTTAAATCTACTGGCTCCTTTCCATTTCCAATATCCAACAATTGATTTGAGAAAATTTCAGCTGATCGATCATTTTGCAACTGGACACGCATATGTGTAGTTAATTTCAAGGTCTTCACATGTCGCCACAAAGCAGAGTGTTTCAAAGAAGCATTTATTTCATCTGCTGGTGTTGATCGATGAATTATAGGTAATGTTTGCTTGAAATCTCCTGCAAGCAATAGTAACGCGTTCCGGTCTAGTGTTTCCACGCAAATCTTGTAATGATTGATCAATAGCTTCAAGCGATTTTTTGTGTGCCATTGTGCCTTCATACCAAACAATAAGTTTGCATTTCTGCAATACTTTTCCCATGCCTGATGTTCTGGAAATATTGCATGTGGGAGTTTCAATGATTTGAATGTTCAATGGCAGTTTCAAAGCTGAATGAGCAGTTCTTCCACCTGGTAACAATGTTGAAGATATACCTGATGACGCAAGAACTAAGGATGTGTCCTTTTGTGATCGTACTATTGCCAGAATCAGTTTGATCAGTTTTTTTTATTAGGAATGTTTCACCAGTTCCTCCAGGCGCATCTAAGAAGATTTTTCCATTCCCACTATTGTTAGTTTGCATAATTTGATCATAACTGCCTTTTTTGCTCAAGCGTTAACTTAGGAATATTTGATGAAACATAGGACAAAAATCCATTATGTTGTAGTTTTGCTCGCTACACAGTTCTACATCAAAGGAAGCAGCAGCAGATCGAGTTGGTGATGGCATTTCTAATTGATTGAGAATTTTGTCTGCAATTGCTAAACACAAATCTTCAATCATTATCAATGCTTCATTATAGTGTTCTGCTGTGAAATCAGTACCAATACTAGAATTTTCCCTGCACATTCACAGAAAAACATCTTCCTCTATGTGTGATTTATATTTCTCCCTTAAGTCCATGAAATTTAATTTTTAAGTGAGTTTTTGGTGTTATGACGTCATATGATGCCATGTTTCTCTCTGAATGCAAAACTTTATACTTTACACACTGTTTTTTCGGGATTATTACATATTTTTACTATAATTATGATTATCTATAGGAATATTTATCAATTTTTTTTGTTCTTTGATACTTAATTAGGATTTTTTTCGAATAAATCCTTTTTTTAATGATTATTCTTTTAACAACTAAAATTTCGTTTTGTAATTTTGGCAACATTCGATAGTATTATCGCGGTATATTTACAAGAAGACCAATAGACATTCCTCCTCTTCATGGTCAACAAGGGATTGTTTACTCGGATACTGAGAAGGCAGAAGTCTTCAAAAACATCCTTGAAGACACCTTTACTGAAAATTGTGAACCCTATGACGATCATACTAGTGAACGAGTGGAAAACTTAGTTCAGAATTTCCTCAACAACCAAAATTTAGACACCCCACCACCTCTCACCAACCCAAACGAAATTTGCAAAATAATCAAAAAGATTCCAACAAAAAGGCTTCAGGACAGGATAACATTCCCAACTACGCCCTTAAACTAGTTCTTCTAAATGTTCTAACCCATCTCACCAAAATTTTTTAACAACTGCTTAATTAATAACTACTTTCCCAGTTGCTGGAAAAACGCTAGTGTAATAATGCTCCCCAAACCTCAGCAAAATCATAAATTCCCGTAGAGTTACAGACCAATTAGTTTGCTCTGCAACACTGCGAAAGTTTTTGAAAGAATATTACTAGCCAGAATTAAAAATCACATTTCAGTCATAAACTATCTCCCCCCCGCAGCAATGTGGTTTTAGGGAAGGTCACTCAACAACACATTAACTCATAAGGATCACCAATATCATCAACGAAGGGCTTGACCTAAAACGTCATACAATCTGGATCTTCTTAGATGTAAGAAGAGCTTTTGATAAAATGTGGCACGATGGACTTATTTTTAAATTAATTAAGCTAAATTTTCCAAACTACATTATCAAAATTATCTACCACTTTTTAAAAAATAGAACTTTCAGAGTCAGGATAAACAAACAAGCCCAGGGCTACAATATTAAACTAACATTAAAAACTATTCAAAATTACCTATACACCCTGCAGAATAGCAATAAATGTTGAAAAATCACAAGAAATACTGTTCCAAAAAGGAAGACAACCCCCCCCCACACACACAACCTTAGTCTCTTCGACGAAGAACTCAGCTGGGTATTGGGGGATTAAATATCTGGGTCTGCACCTTGATCAAAAATTAACTTATTCTAAACATATTAAGCATTTTTGGAACAATATTCATCACTGCATCAACTTAACTGGAAGACATTCACCGCTTTCTCTCAAAAACAAAGTTCTACTCTATAAGCAGATTTTGCGCCCAGTTATTACCTACGTCTCCCCCGTCTGGGGGGCTGCAGCCCCGACCCATCTGAAATATATTCAAACGCTCCAAAACAAAATTCTTAGAATCATGACAAACGCTCCATGGTACGTCAGGAGCTCTGTCATACACAATGACCTCCAAATTGAAAATTTCATCACCAAACTATCTCGAAATGTTTTCACTACTATAGAAAGTTACCAAAATCCCTTGATCACAGCACAAACAATATTTACAGAAGTAAACCTAAAACAAAATTTAGCCTACAAAATTATGAAATGGTCTCAACCTCTAAAACCGCCGTATATTCATTTAATCAATTAGTGCTAAATCTTTGCTGACAAAAGTTCGCTGATAGCCGATAAAGCATCACTTACCCCCCTCTACACACACACATGTGGAGGTTGTGAAAATAGTTGCAAATTTACTGTAAACATTTATACCAAGCCCCCATAGCTTAGACTGAACTATCTTAATTTTTAATTTACCTTTTTTTTTTACTTTTATTTCTTAAATTCAAGTACTTAAATCTCTGATTGTTCTTGTTAAATTTTTACCATATGATACACTGAGTAGAAGCGGCAATCTTGCTGGCGCTCGATTGCCATCTAATTTTAATTTTAGTAGTTTAGTGGGATATTTATGATTTTGCTTCTCCTCCCCCCTCTCGATCACACCCCACCCACCACTCCGTAAGTTATCATCGAATTCATTAAAAAACTAAAAAAAACAAAAAAAAAGCCCCAGGAAAAGATAATATCACTAACAAAATGCTTAAGAATCTCCCTATTAAAATCATTTTCCTACTAACTATTATCATTAACAAAATTCTCTTTCTTAACTACTTTCCCCAATCATGGATAACTGCAATAATCTTCCCAATTCTGAAACCAGGCAAAAACGCACACCTCCCCGATAGCTATAGACCAATTTCTCTTCTCTCCACTCTCGGCAAACTCACCGAATCCATCATCCTTGAACGACTCAAAAATTTCATTAATACGAATAACCTCCCTAACCCTAACCAATTCGGCTTCACTTCACAATTATCAACGTTACACCCACTACTAAAACTCACAGAAATCATTTCCTCTGGCTTTCAACTTAAACAATCCACCGGAGCAGTCTTCCTTGACATCGCAAAAGCTTTCGATGGAGTTTGGCTGAACGGATTTACTTTTAAAATGATCGAAAACAGCTTCCCTCCCCGACTCATCCTACTCACACACTCATACTGTAATAACCGCTTTTTCCAGGTCAGAATTAACGACTCTCTTTCCACCTCCCGTAAAATTAACTCAGGAGTAGCTCAAGGCAGTTTATTTGGCCCATTTTTATTTAATTTTTACGTTAACGATATTCCAAATTACTCCCTCACAACATTAAATATGTACGCAGATGATACTGCAATAGTTGCTAAATTTAAAAATCCCAAAACCGTTACTTTCACTCTCAACAAACACCTTGCGCTTCTCGGAAACTTCCACAACAAATGGAAAATAAAAATTAATGTTGAAAATCCCAAGCAGTCATTTTTGCTAAAAGAAAAACAAACCCTCCCCCTCCCACCTTCTTCCAAAAACAAATTTCTTGTGATACATCCGCTAGGTCTCACTTTTGACAAACATCTCAACTGGAAAGAGCATATCATCAATACCAGAGAAAAATTCCGACGTTTATCTCACAAAGTCTACCCCTTCATCAACAGAAAATCCAAAATGAATCTTCAAAACAAAATACTAATCTATACTGCAATCATGCGACCTCTTCTCAGCTACGCCAGCCCATTATGGGCATACTGTGCAAAAACCAATCTCAATATCTTCGAAAACTCTCAATGCTCAACTATTTGGATGATCGCCAAGGCTACCATGTTCATGAAAAACAAAGATATCTATAAAACACTCCAAATTACAACTTTTAAGAAACACATTCAAAAACTTGCTACTAATTTTTTTAACTCTCATTAAAACATCAATAATATCAATATCCAAAATCTTGAAAAATATCCAATCACTTCTAATGTTAAAAGATCCAGGCAAATTCTTTTTGATTTTAATCCCCCATAATTAATTTTTTTTCCTTTTAAACTATCATTATTCACTTTTAAATTTTAACCTTTTTTTCCTTTTTTCTGATAAAAACTCCTCCCATCACATTTATAGTCCTTTTCTCACCCACGAGGGCAGCCAATCGCAGCATCTCAGTACCTGACCTATCAACCAATCGCATAGCAGCCAATAAACTACTTCATCTCTACCGAAAATTCTCCTTGTTCTTCGATTCCACCGCAACAGTTCTTCTCTTCTACGATAGATGGCACCAGATTTCCTGGCAACTTCTTTCTCCTATATCTTTAAAACTAATCATCCAATCTACATGAAATTTTCTACAAATCATCTCTGCCTCCCTACTCTTCAAAATGAAACCATCATCCTCTCCAAGAAACATTTATTTCTCTAGATTTGGGCTAGAATAGAGCTCCGCGCTCTAGGCGCCCATAGATCATTCAACGCCAACGTCAACGTATGATTTTGCTTACAAATTACAACTTATTTTTTCAGTAATTTCACGCAGAATTTATTTATTTCTTTATTAATATTTTTTACAAATCAAAACTTCGCACTG
>BMAW01082237.1:404136-431749 GCA_019974015.1 Nephila pilipes | reverse complement strand
AAATATGAAGTTTGGGTTATGAAGAAAAAGAAAGAAAAAAAATCTTACCTATTTTTGAAACTTTATTCAGTTTTACTTTTTCATCTTTGATATACAATCCTTAATCAATAAGAGGCATTTTTCATTCTGAATCTTTTCATGTAATGAAATACACTCCAAAATTGAATTTCAAAAAAATTTCTTGCACTAAACTCCTTGATAAGATCTAAAACAAGAACAGAAATCTGGAGTATCAAATGCAACATGACGTGTTTGAAGCCTTGTTTTCTTTCCCGTTATTAGTCAATAGAAACGGTTCCCCAGTTCACAAATATATTTTCTTTCTCAGTCAGTTGTTAGCAGTGGTTAATGTAACAATAAATTTCTTTTAAGTTTTTTAACTTTGCTTTCACCTGCTTGTTGAATATTGAGCATTAACGTTAGGGAAGTGCGGTAAAAATGGCTAAGTTTAATAAATTCACTACTAGAAAGGATTTTGAAAGCCAAATATTCGGTGATCCCAGTAAAATTTTGCTAAATAAGCTTCCTTATTATAAAAATGTCGTAATGTGTTATTTCCAAGCCCGATAGGAAGTGTCATAAGCATTCTACGACAAAAGTCTTGACAGAAAAATAAGAACTCCTTTTTCCTCAACAGTTTCATCTCTTGGAGGGAGTTATCATAGGATCTAAATTTTTCAGTGTGCCGATCGGGAAAAAAATTAGCTTGATGTGATGCTAGTCCTATGTGAAAGTTTGAATGATTTATTCCTCAAGGAATCTCAGGACTTTTACCTATTATACGCGTAACAAAAAAAAAACATCACTTACTAATGCAACAAATCAGGACGGAGCCTGTCACGTTTACCATATAATATTAATATATATCTAGATCAATTTGGATATTCCTACGTTATTTTAAAGAAATCTTTAAATAGTTGTAAAGAAATGTAAGTATTGGACATTTTTTTCAAATTTACTGATCAATGTTTTGTTAAATTATGAATTCCCACACACACATATAAAAATTTGCATTAATTCTCATATTCCCATGTTATTTTACAGAAATACTTATAAGTTGTAAAAATTATAAATTGGACATTTTTTAAACTTATAGTGATCAATATTTTACTTCGAGCAGGATTCTGTTGTACAACTTAGGTCATAATTCGCAAAGGTAAAGTTATTTAATAAAAATATTCAGTTTTAAAGTTAAGCATACGTTTTTAAATCATTTAGAGAGGAAAAGGTTTCTAATAAAATTATATAGAAAATTTTAAAAAATTTGAAAAAATCCATATAAATATTTTCTATTAATAATTTGCCTAAACTTTGATGTGTGTGTATACAGTATAACGAAATTTTCTTTAAACATGTGTATTAAATTCCAAACTGGTATGATTAATAGTTAGTAAGGAACTCCACACGTAAGTTATTTTTTTTTCTTTTAATTAAAGGAAGTTACTTTTGAAAAATAACGTAAAAACCAACAAAACATTGTTTAGTTTCTTCTCGATAACTCTGGTTGTTTTAGTAATATCGTTAAACCTATAGTTTAAAGATATGTTTAGAAAAAAATAAATTTAGTTTCACCAAAATGTTTAGAAAAAATGAATCTCTGAGATTTTTGTTTTTTTTTTAAATCAAAAATTTTGAAATTAAAGGATCTTGAGTACCCTTAAGTTTAATGAAAAGTCCTCAACAAAGATCAACTTTACATGTTTGATGTTTTAATTACCATCAACAGGAACAATTTCAGAAGAATTTGAAGCTCATATAATCCTGGTCCATTTTCCCACTTTACAGTTTTGATAATGGCAGATTTTGTTCTCATCTTATAAATGAGCTTATAAAAACTTGCTGGTGAGATAAAGCAGATAATACGTTTTATTTTGAATTTATTACGTGTCTGTCTGGCTCGAATTAAAACCTGTAGAAATCTAATAAATGAATCAAAGATAATTTATGAAGCCATCCAAATATCACGGTAAACATAACTCAAAATTTGCTTCAAGTCATCAACCCATTAATTGAGAGAAACGTTTTATTTGCTCACCCGGGAAATTTGATCTTTGCATTGAATGGGGATAGAAGAAGACTTACCAGATGCTTGCGGCTCCACAAAGTGTTAAAAGTTCGATAATTTTCTGGGTAAAAGATTCTTCAAGACTTCAGACCCAAACTCAACTTCAAAGCTACTGATTTTATCAGTATGATTCGGGGGAATATTTGCAATATTTCTTATCCTCAACTGTGTAGAAACAACACGGAGGAGGTCATCAAAAATCATACATAGAGTGGCACATTACTGCAAATGGATTTCCAAAGCTTCCCTCGTCTCAGTAAAGGGTAAGAACAAAAAACAAACTTGTGACTGAAGCAACTGAAAAAGTGTGTAATGCTGACCTAAAGGACGACATCACCAGAACGCATTTCTTATTAACTTCTATAATGCTTGAATTTTCTCAAATATCTTACTTTAAATTAGATTCTTTTGAATAAAAATATTAGGCAGTTTTCTAAACTATACTTAATACAAGGTTTAAGTCGATCATGGTTGATACTTTGGATTTAACCCTTTAGCTACCGGAGGGCGAAAAAAAGAAGTGCTTCTCTGGGCCCGTGGCTTCTTACCGCGAAGTGTCACTCTGTGCCCAGACGATTTTAGAGATTAAGCCTAATTCGGGAAAAAAATTCCTCTAAAATCAGCTATTCATTAAAATATTTTGGTATTTACATATCTTATTTAAAATGTATTAAACTTAATATATACAAAAGAAAAAAGATTTTAATCGAAAAATGAATGTTTTATACATAAAATTACATTAAAAATCATAATTTTAAGAAAATACAAAATATATTTACATATGTTACATAAATTTCATGGTGTAATGATGTACCATTACATCGAATATATAGATATAAAAGATAAATCCTATTTTGCTGTATGTTATATTTATAAAAAACAAATCAATGCATAGTCCAACGCCACATGTCTTACACACATATTCTGACGCTTCACGCAAGATTTTGAGCAAACGGCACATCTTAGTCCTTTTTTTTTTACTTTAATGTCTATGAACAGATTTGGATTATTTTCACTAACATTACTGTGAGATTCATTTATTATTTAGTAAATATTAGTATCAGATAAATACATTCTTTTCGTCATGACTGCCGCTACAAATAAAAACCGTCTGAATGAAATGAACAGCTGAGAGCATCTGCTACCTAAAGCCCTAACCCCCATAAAAGGCCATACATTCTCTTTCGAACTTCTAAGAAGCACTAAGAAAGAAAAAAGCAAACCGAAAACAACTGCACCCTTTAAATCAGGTCATTACATTTAAAGAGCCGCGCCTCAACACATGCTTTTAACAATTACTCCCCTCCTGGTAGCCAGAAGGGAAATCCAAGCCCATATTACTAAGGTCAACATTCCAAATAACCTATCTATATAGATTTCGCGGTAATGTAACACTATTTAGTAATATTAAAAAATCAAATAAAACGTTCTCTTTAAGCGTATCAATATTGATACGCTGGTCTGCAGAAGGCATTCCGGAGCGTATCTAGTGTGATACGCTGGACACAGGAAAGCCACTGCGAGCGTATCAAATGTAATACGCTGGTAGTGAACGGGTTAAGCTGTGATTTTCTGGGAAGAGGGTGGTATTATCTAGTGATCATTATATAACTGTGGACGACGTCATCAAACCGTTGCATATGCAAACCATTAACGTGCTTTCCGAGCATTCAACTCTCTTTCGGAAATCACGTAATCTGGTTACATAGACAAATTGTTAGTGACTCCATCCGCATCAATTTTGCAGCCGCCAGATAACGGCTACGCTTTTCTAGGAAACTATAACTACAGTAAAAAAATTCAAATTTTGAATTTAAGTTTTTAGTGGAATTTATTGAAGTAAAATTTCTCGCTAACAAAGTAGTCGAGCAACATTTCTGATTGGGGTAATATATAAATATGCATGGGACTAGTAAGAAATAGCTGTAAAATTCTTAGTCAAATCTATGGAGTAGGTTTTGAGTCTATAGGTACACACACATGCGAACATTGCATTTTATTTATATACATTGATATTATCAGTATATTTTTAAGAGAAGTATTAAGATTGAAATGAAATTGTGTAAGGAAAATGAAATTAAGAAATTATTTAATTTGATGACGCCAAAAGTTTACATTAATAAAAATAAATTAAGTTTTAATCATACATAATAACGGATGAAATTTTCATGCTACTGATGAAAATCATTTCAACACCCACGATAAATCATTATAAGAAATGCCAATTGTAACTGTTGCCGAAACATTGACTTTCAAGATAAAATACAAAATCCAACAAGTGACATTGTCAATTAAATCAACTGTGCATAAATCTCCGAATTAGCCTTGTGTACAGGCGAGCGTAACCAAATCTCTTATTCTTACGTAATTGCGTCGAGACGCCGGGAATAAATTTGAATTAATAAGCGAGGATTAATGCTGGGAGCTCCAGATTCACTTACTACCATTAAAAGTATCCGGAAACGAGGATAATAGTTTAAAAGTTCCCTTAAAACGCACGGTTATGAATGTAGAGTGATCTAAACTGATTTCAGATAAGTCGTAATTGTCAAATTTATGTTAATTTGTAGAAAAGGATTAAATAATAATCATTTAGCAAGTCAATAATCCCTTTATGGTTTAATTATTAATGATACTTAGAGAATTGTTTCATTTTCTTGGGCTAACATAAACTATTCGAATTTCTTGAATGTACGAGTATCTCAAGAGTACGAGTATTATTCTCACATCCCATATATAAATGATATTATGGACATTTAAAGTCAGTCTAATGCTCAAATTGTGACCTACTTTGTCTTGTAATGTTAAGAAACGATCATATGAAATCAAGTTTCTTCAGTATTAATATAAAAAGAGTTATTTCGCAGACTTTGTGATTATTTCCTATTAATAAAAACATGATCTGAAGAAAATTGACTGCTTATTTGCTTCGAAATCGACGAGCAAAAAATTCAAGACGAAATTAAATTTTATCTAAATTTACAGAAAATATATATTATGAAAATATGATATCTCATAATAAGCATCTCTAAGCTTTAAAATTCTCAGAATTCTTAATATTTATAAGATAATAAGACATGAGACACACAAATGCTGAATTACAGGATATATACAGATTTTTTAGATTATTTAATTTTTTACATTAAAAATAGATATGTACTTCATTTTGGCAGTAGAATACTAAGCAAATTGATAATCATTAGCAATAAAAATAATTTTTTAAATAACTACATTCTAGCTACTGTTGAAGCAAAATGTGGGGAATGTTCTATAAGTTCAGGAATTGAAACTTACACTTCTAAAATTCTCTATATAATTAGTGTATATATAGGAGATGTTTTCCTATTTTCTGAATATAAAATATGTGTTTATATACAATTTACTTTTTTATAAATTCTAGTTAAGTATTAATAATTCAAAGATAATTGAAATAAAAGTATATAGTTCTATCACCATTCTGCCTAGTATAGTAAGTCTAACCAACTAATCCTACAATTCAAGTGAGGGTGCCACAATCGATGCGTGATATCACATTTCTTTACAACAGTTCAACCTTTCTCTAAAATGGGATTAAAATAGCAAGTCCTGTCAATTTTAAATGAGTGAAAAAAAACAACAGATGCAAGTAAATACACATAAGAATTATTACAGAAACATCACTCATTAGGAAAACTATCAAGATACAAATATTGATTATACTTCATAATTTGGAAAAATAAAGAGCAAAACAAAAAAAATGCTTGTTTTTCACTTTCTTTGAAGAATATTTTCTTCATTGTAATAAAATATCACTGATAAATACCTTATATTTTGGAAAGGTAGAAAAGTGTACGTGATGCGAAAATACTGAATAGTTTTAGGACATCAATTAAAACAGAATGAAATTTGAGAATCTTCGAACGTCCACCTTTAAAATGGTAAGAATTATATCCAAGAAATCTTTTACAGGAACTTTACAGTTTCAAAATGCTTTAGAAAAATACAACACATTTAAAAAATAATTAAATACTTAGCAGAATTTTCGAAGAATACTAAAGTAAAGCGATTTGAGGAATTGTAGTTATTATTTACAACTTGTTTTGAATTCTGAATTAAAGTTATAGAAATAATCTTTGTATTACATTGAGCTATAGTTTTATGTATATAAACAACAGCATATAGAACATCATATTTTAAATAGGTATAAGGTATTTTACCACCAAAGAATATTAGAAGAAAAAAAATTAAAACATAAAACTATATCAAACATTGTCATACAAATTTTATATATTACAAATATTTTGATATTTTTTATATTTTACTAAATTAAAAGCATTTAATAAATATAAAGAATCTATATCTTACAAATATACATTGATTAGTGTAAAATTTAAGGATTTTCAAAAATATATTGCAATAAAAATGGTTAAAATTGTATGTTAAGCAAATCGCTAATTGTAAGTAGGCTTAAAAATTTCATAGAATAAAAAAAAAATTAAGAAAAGAAGGAATAAAAATAAGGTTTTGAGATCCAGAGTTTTATACAGATATTTTTATGAATTCTCGATGTTATATCAAAATGAAATACAATGCGCAAACATGGTCAATTACCAAATTCAGTAATCACTTCTGAAAAAAGTTAAAAAAAGAAAAAAAAAAAAAAACTACAAGTTCTTGAATTTAATCTTGATTCACTCCTTTCAAGAAATAATCCATAAAAACAGTCATTTTCCCTAAAAGGTATTAAAATCTTCACAAGAAAAAAATTTCAGAAAAATAATCATCTATTAATCAAACAAATAATCGCTTAAAAATTCCTTAATTTAACGGAGTGATTTTTCAAACATATTCAGAAAAATCAATTCTAAAATACCATACCATTATAATTTTCAACTTTGGAATGGAAGATTAAATTAGAAAATAAACCTTATACAAATATTTACAGATTCATAACGAAACATTCACTGGTTAAAACATTATTTTTTTTATCAGGGAATATTAAAATAGATACCAATTTATCAAGAAATAGTTTCATAATTAGGAAATGAAAACAGAACATCGCTATTGCTTTAACAGTCTATAATTTTATCTTAACTCTATTTATTTACATGATTTAGATATAAATTTAAATTATTATTACATAAATAGGCTAAGAAATCCAAAATTTTAATATGGGAATTATAACAAATCATTAAACGTTTTAATGTTTTCATCTATCTGTCATCTCGAACATTCTTAAATATAATATGCTATAAATGGATTTAACTATCCTTCCAAAATATAATCTGCCTTAATTATGGGAATGGAATAAAATGCATAGAATATTTTGTATCCTGCCGTTTTCAAAAATACTTTCTTTAATTTAGTGATTCATTAGTGGGTTATCAGATTTTAAAAATGTGTATTTAAGAATCCTTTTTAAAATTAAAGAAACATTAAGCTCAGATAAAAATCATGCTTAATTCACGCATTTAGATACAATTTATAATTTCCAAATGAGAAAAAAAAATCTAAATATGAGAAAATAAACAGCAAAAAAAAGATATTTAAAATAAATGTTGTCACCCATCTTTCAAATCAAATAACAATCTCCCTGAACCTTGATAAATATTCCTCTCTCTCGCAAATTTAATCTGGAATTTCATTTTCACCGACTACACTGGTTTGTTTCTGTAAAAGGAATTTAAGAAAAACCGTAAAGCAAAAATAGTTCTTGTCACGGATACTAGTGCTTTGTGACATTCTTAATGAAAAATTCTTTGTTGAAGATGCAAATAAAAAGAAAAGGCGAAAAAACAAATTAACTGAGAGAATTCCTTGCAGAACATGAATCGTCGCTAAAACCAATGGAACGCTGGGTATAGTAATGGAAGCATTGTTCCTGTCCATTTTATAGACAAAAAATATTATTTTCCAAATTTGATGTATGTGGTTTTGCTTAAAAACTTTTACATTTAATTGTTATCCGGGTGAAAATTAAGTAATTTATGAACCGCACATGTATGTACATATATGTTACCTTCAATGCGATTAATCAGTTATTATTAATAATAATACGTGATTAATAATAATAATTTCCCGTTATTATTAATGCTATATACAGTAAAACTAGCAAAATACAGCAAAACAAAAAATAATTGAAAATCATTTATAAATTATTAAGTAAATTTATTATAAATAAAAAGCTATTAGAATTACAAGTATAAAAAGAAACACATGTTAAAGAAATTTTTTAAATAATAAAAATGTATTAAATACTGTAAAAATTTTTTATGGTAGATATAATTTTAGAAAACACTACATAAACTGTTATTAAAAGAATGATTAATTTTGAGAATATAAAGGGAAAGCGAAAAAAAGGAAATGAGTAGAAAATTAATAAAATGGGGAAAAAAATAGATGTATAAATTTGAACTTTCACAGGCTTCAGTATGTGATGGATGGTTATTCCGTAATTAAAGACTCAAATGCTCTCCATTGAGCATATATTTTATAAAATGCGGAGGAAAACCGAAATTCAACTTAACAAAGAAAAATTATAGAAAAAAAAAAGAAGAAATTAAGATCATAATTATTATTGTAACAGAAAAGAAAAAAATAAATATATTTTTCTTTTTAAAAAACTAAAAACTATAATAAGAAAATATATGAAAATTAATTAAAATTTAACTTTAAAACTTGTCTAACAGAAGAATCAAAAGCGGCGTCTTTGCAATAGAATTCAAAACAGAATAAGGGAGATTTCCAAATCGTAACACCTCTACATAGAAAAATTACAAGGAAAAAATACGGAAAAAATATTATTATAAATAAATGTTGCTAAAGTTTAATAATATTATATAATGTTACCAAACAATTAAAATTAAAAATTAAAACAATACAATATGAAATGAACACAAAAAATAAGGTTATAAGAAATAACAGAAATATGAAATTATAAAATGAAATATAAATTGAAATTTAAGTAATTTTCTTACTTTGTAATAACGTCCACATAAATGATTCATGCTGTTTTATAATTATTATATTTTAAATTGTTTTTGAGGAAAATAATAGGATGATTTGTCTGAACTTACACTTTGGAAGTGTATTTAAATTTTTATGAAAGTAGAATTATTATAATATGCATTATTATAATATTTTAGAATTATTATACTTAATTACATTTTGCATGCATATTAACTAATTATAATATGCATGCAAAATATAATTAAGTATAATAATTATAAAAATCGATAAACTAAAGTAAGAATAAATAGTTTCTAAACAGTTAAGTTTCATACATTATTTTATGTTTGATGCAAATATATATATACGTAGGGTGATCCAAAAAAAAAGCGGTTCTACGAGTAAGTAGCGTCATTACGCAGACACTTAAGAGCGACAGTAATGGCACGACGTCTAGAAAAGTGGTCTCGAATAGAGGTGCGAGCCGTAATTCGATTCTTATGGGCCAAGAATGTGGCCGCATCCGAAATTCACAGACAAATCGTTGAGGTATACGGGGACAAAACAATGATTAGACAACAGGTAGAGAAATGGTATCGTTCTTTTCAAACGGGCAGGGTGCATGTGGAAAACCGCAATTTGGAAGCGAGTGGCCGTCCAAGTTCTTCAAGGACAGATATCAACACGGCACGTGTTGAAGAAATCGACGAGTAACCGTGCGTGAGATTGCCTCAAAGTTGGACCTGAGTTATGGTAACGTTCAGTGTATCGTAATCGATGAGTTGCGATATTCCAAAGTTTGTGCCCGCTGGATTCCACGTGCGTTGTCCGCGGAGCATAAGTCCACTCGAATGATGTGCAGCCTCACATTTCTTCAGCGATACCATTCAGACGGCCAACACTTCATTGATTGCATCGTTACCGGTGATGAAACATGGCTTCATCACTTCACCCCCACATCCAAAAGAGCCACGATGGAGTGGAAACACGCTGGATCACCGACGTGGAAGAAGTTTAAGGTCACACCCTCTGCCGGTAAAGTGATGGCAACCATTTTCTGGGATACGACTGGTGTTATCCTATTCGAGTATTTGGAGCGTGGCCATACCATTAATGCCGATCGTTATTGTGCCACCTCAACGAAATTGCGTGAAGCCATCCGACGCAAACGGCCTGGATTACAGAGCAAAGGCGTTATTCTTCTGCATGACAATGCCAAGCCCATACTGCTCGCCAGATTCAGGAATTGCTGCAAAGGTTCAAGTGGGAGGTCTAGAATCACCCCCCATACAGCCCCGATTTGGCTCCAAGTGACTATTTCCTTTTTCCGGCGTTGAAGCGAAACTTATCCGGATCACGGTTTATCTCAGACGATGCAGTGAAAACAGCTGCCGAGAAATGGCTCAATGAGCAGGGCCCTGATTACTACCAAGACGGGATAAACAAGTTGGTCGAAAGTTCTGACAAATGCCTAAATAAGTTTGGCGACTATGTGGAAAAGTGAAGGCCAGATGTGTCTCTTGATTCCCATTTGTATCTTGTTTCTATTGTTAATAAATACTTTTTCATTTGTCTTGTAAACTTTTGTTTGGATCACCCCTCGTGTGTGTATATATATATATATATATATATATATATATATATATATATTCTAAGAAATTTCTCACGTCCAGTGAGTCTATTTTCTAAAAACAAAACGAAATCGTGATTCTTATAAATATCAAAATCAGATTACAAAATCCTAATTTTATCTTCTATTATAAAGTTGTTTTATGTTGGTATAAATCTTCTTCGAATTTAAATTATCACACTTTAAAAGTTTTCATCTATCTCTAAATTCCGTTTCAACCATCTTCTGATGTGTTTTAAGCAAATTTGCCTTCATTCTATCTGATTTCTATTCATTTGTGCTTACTGTTGCTCATATAACATTCGAATAATAATTTCCAAGATTTGGAGATGCATAGTAAAGAGAGTCTAAAGTTTCAATGTAAACCCATTACTTTATTTCATGGACCCCGAGTCATTTGGAAGCATTGATGAAATATTTTTCTCTTGTCATTATTTTTCTCGATATCTTATCTTAGTAATGTAACTTTCCTGTACCCTGATATGAACTTATAGTCACATAATCTCCCATACTTCAACTGTGCGATGTAAACTTAATACATGAATTACTTTAATATATAATAATAAATTCAAAAATAACAATAAAATCCAATAGGAGAATATTTGAAATTTAAGGTATTCGAATACATTGAGAAAACCTATTTAGGTTAAAACGCACGCCTCTTATTTTCATTCTCCCTATTAATGAATAGAATGATCTTTTAGCTTTATAAAATAGGTTTTATTTTGTTTCTACTTTACTTAGAGGCCAGGTCACAATAGGTTTCATAAAATAGTAGAACTGGAAGTACACTTTTCAATTACCGCGAAATTGGGTAATCCAATCATCCAAAAACTTTCAAAATTTTCTTTAAGCACAACTTTTTAGGAAATACAGTGTATATATTCTTTAAAGGAAATAATACAATGAATTTATATTTTATAAAACTGAGTGGCAACTTAGGTAAGGAGCTGACTTGGTTTTTATTCGATTTAATAGAGGTTATCAACGTTTTCTAGATTTTGTGAACGCAATTCATGAACGAGTTGGAACAAATACATTGAAAGAGTTTGTTCAACTGGATAAAGAACGTATATCTGTGTGAATCTAGATGCCATTCGTCATCTAGTGTAAAAACTGACAGGGAAAAAAACAAATCGAAAAAGAATACCCAAAGTTGAGGTGCATTAGAATTTAGCTTCCAAATTTAGAGAATATTTTACTTTTACACAGGTAATTTATTATTAAAGAATAATAACATATGTTTAAGTGCATTTTTCTTAAAACTTTCTTTTTGTGCATAATGTATTCATGGTGTCAGTGATAAATTAAAATATTAATATATATATATATATATATATGAAACACTTTCTAAGAAACATATGTCTGCATTGGTTTCTAGAGAATGTTCTGAAATAATTCTTAGTG
Source organism: Nephila pilipes (assembly GCA_019974015.1). Taxonomy (NCBI): domain Eukaryota; kingdom Metazoa; phylum Arthropoda; class Arachnida; order Araneae; family Nephilidae; genus Nephila; species Nephila pilipes. Next base: position 419,720 of record BMAW01082237.1, on the reverse strand, counting down.
TGTGAATAGTTTTTAAATTAATGATCGTTATTTAAATACCAGCTTTGTAAATACTTCGAATGTTTTATAATATTCACTCGATCAGCTGTACAACTTTTATTTTTTTGATAAATCCTTGCAATTTTAGCACTTTATCTAGGTAAATTCATTTAGTGTATATTAGTATTGCTTTCACTGGCTCAAGTGCATTACTTTTTCCTCCAGATGCTGTGAAATTGTAACAAAAATGGTTAAAATTTGACACATATTAATAATTTTTTAAAATAAGGTAATTTACTGCGATTAATTTAAGGGTATTGATTCTTAAAAAAGTATTTCTAATATTTTTGCTTAGTAACTTTTGCTAAATTAAGACAATTTATTTCAATTACTAGTGATTTATCAATTTTTTTCGAATTAAACAGTATGGTTAAGTAATATTGCTCATAGATATTTTGGTTCCCATAAAAGTATATATAATATCTTTGTTTATATTCTTTTAAAAAAATGGACTACGAGCGTGTTTTAATACCTTAGAGTAAATAAACTGACTTACATACAGTATTGAACGGAATAAACACACAGAAGTAACTGATTATTAATGATTATTTTGCAATTCAAACTTTAAATAAATCAGAAACACGGAAAACAGTGGATATGTACAGTACCTTAACTATCCCTTCCTTTCTTTTTAAATCTTAATTTTCGCAAGCTGTTATATGAAGATCAAAAGGTTCTCAGGAAACAAATTTTTAGAAATCGAAGAATGTGAAAAGGAAAGAGAACTTTTGATCCCTGCTATTGATAATTTTTTGCCATGCTCTATGTATTTGCGAAGATAAGCTTTAGTAATGAGCTTCACTTCTTTTCGTAATACTAAGCTTCCGCATAATGATTTGCTGTAAAAATTACATTTCTTTTCAAATTTTTAATGAGTTGAATAAATTTCTGTAGAAAGATAATTTTTATAATAGAGTTTGATATGTATCCGAACTTTTTCATTTTAAGTGGAATCAAAATAATAATTAAACTATGGATAAATATGTGACAACTCCTATTACCCGTTTCGCCAGTCACCTCAAATGTTTTTATAATTATAAGATCTAAATTTTACTTTTAAATTCAAGCACAGACTAAGGAAGTAAAATAGTCAATTTTGTCTCAATTATACATTTATTTAGTCTTCTATTTATTGGTGGGGGAAGGGGAGGCTCTCTAATAGTTACCCTTTTTTCTCCGAGAGTACTAACAAAATTGATATTCTATCAAAGAATACGCTTGTCAGAATGTGATGCGAGTATCTCCTGCAATTGCTCCGATAGCGTTTTGTCCCAATCTTATCAAATCAGCTTTACACGCCAAAATGCTTCCAAGCACATTACATTAACTTTCTTCTTATTACCAAAACCTTAACTACTTTAAATCAATTCTCTGTCTCTTTTATACAATTTGATTATATCTAATCAAACCCTTTACAAAGTTTACTTAATTTGCGTCACGTTCCATTTGAATGGGAAAAAGCTAGGAACTTATATATAAAATGAGGAAAAAAAAATGTTAGTTAGGGAGAAGTATCGTGAATATCCATTTTACAAATATAAACAAGTATTTAGGTCAGTCGAGAGGCCGCCATTTTCTTTTAATTGTGCTCTTCGAAGTAATTTCAACTTAATTTAAAAATTACCTTTCATACGTTAAAGGGAGAAATAATGCTAAATATGTTTACAATCACATTAGTTGCTTTTGATTTGTATTCATTTACACTTTCCTTTCATTTGTAGTAAATTTATGATAATAAATTTGTGCAAAAGCTGAGCATATATGTAAGGTGGAAGTTTGGAGAGTAGGGTGTCAACTCAAGTCACTTGACCGAGGCTCAGAATTACGAGATCTGTCTCCAATTTCCCTCGAGTTGCTTCCAACGTTAATAAGAAAACAATCAATCAATTTATGATATGCGATACTTATAAGTGTTCAATGATTCGAGCTACTGTATTGTCCCAGAAGATCTCAATAGTATTATTTTTCGTAACAGAATGAAGAAAACCAACGTAAATTTTTATTCCAGAAAATATTTCAAACTTTCAGGGAACTTCCTGACCATACATGTAAATCAATTTGGACAAAACCTGGAAGAGAAGAGATTCGAAGCTTTCGAATCATTATCAAAATTGTCGTAACTGCGGACTCTTTCACAATTTCAATTTGCTTGATTATGCTATCATGTAAATTGGAACATATTCTGTAACGTCGTAATTTATTGTGTAAATGAAAAATATTCTTTGGATCTGCAGAAAATACGTGTCCTACAGAAATTGTATGTAGTATATACATATAATTTCTACAGGAGATATATTGACTGTGAGATATCCCTTTCAGATAACTTTTGGATAATACAGTAGCTAATAAATTAGTTTTCCCAGCGCGTTCTTGTAGGAAATTAAATTCTTCGATATCTATTGAATTAAAGGAATATTTTTTCGAGTAGATAATAGCCTTTGTTCCTCTATACCTCATAAAATCAACAACTACTTAATCAATCAGTCAAACTGTTTAGGATGACTCAGTATTCCTGAAATGGCAAAAAAGTTTATTTCTTTAATTTTTACTTTGTAATATTCTTTGAATTTTTATCTTTCGATTGGTATATCAGTTTTGTATGTACTAGAAATAAAAATTGGAAGAAATATAATTGAAAAATGTAAAGAAAAATTTCGAGCCTTGACCACGCCCCTTTTTCAGAGATGTATGTAATTAAATGCTAATTTATTTACTAACAAATTTTCAGAAACTAATTCTATTTTGTTTTAATCGTAAATGTAGCGTTTACTATTCTTTTTAGTGAATACAACTTTCAATACAGGTGATTTGGAGATTTCTCATATATTGCTTGTAGTACTTTTATTGAACTAATTCTAATTATGTTGTATATTAATTTCATAAATGGGTAACCACCATAAATTTTTATTCAAATGTAACATTGTGATGTTATATGACGCAAGATTTTTATAACTTTTTATTTAATTATTATATATATTTCTGTTACATTTTTCTCCTTGTTAGTCATAAGCAATTACTTTGAAAAATAGTATTAGTTATTGAAAATGAAGACTGAAATTACACGAAAATACAATTACCACTAAGAAAAACATATAGCTAATGTTTTAAATGGGTATTTTAAATTATTTGCCTCATATAGCAATTTTTATATCAAGGTTATAAACTTTAAAACGGTTATCTTCAGTTTTTTATTATTATTATTGTTTTTTTTTCAATATATCAATACATTTAAAATGACACACTTTCCATAAATTGTCTACCAATTACTTATGTTCTTTTATCTGTTTGTTATGTATAATACATTAAACAAAGTTAGGGATCTATTTTGTAATAAAATTAATACTTATTTTCTTAAAAAAAATATAAGGCAAGGGATTTCGCAGTTTTTGCTGAAGTTTAGCATATGAATAAGCATTTTATTTCTTTATTCTTCAAAACTAAATGAGTTGTTTGGATCTATTTTGTGTTTAATATCTATTTGTATTTTTGTGTGTATTCAATGTCTTTATTTTTATTAGTACTTTTATGGTGTCTTTGGTTTATATGTATGTGGTACTATTCCCACGCCATCAACTCAGTTTTTATCTGTTGCGTGTTGGCAACATCCTTGTTTTTGGAACGAAGAACTGGGTTTGGTGGGAGACGCCATTAGTGTTAGTGTTAGTATATGAGCTCGCCGCACAGTATAGCTGCTGGCAGTCGTTAAAATAAATTTATAGTTTGTTAAAAAAGATTCTCATCTTTTTACACACGACTAGAGTTATTGTAAAATCGATCCTTAAGAAATTCTTGAGAATATAACAATAAATTTTACTTTAAAATATTAATAAATAAAGAGGGTTTACAGTTTTGATATTTCGCAAAAGTTTTTTTTTCTTAATTTTAAATTTTTAAAATATTATCAGAAGTTTATCAAATTTCCTTATATATAATTCTTTTCTTGAATAAAAACACAATTATGCTAAGACACAGTTTTAGACAGACATGCTAAGACAGTTTTTAAATGCATTAATAAAAAACGGGTTTTCAAATAGTATTGAATCTGAAATGTATTTTTTATGCATTAAAATATAGTGAATATAAACTTTTCTTATAAGTATCTATTTTTTTAAAAAAAAAACAATGCTTACAAGGTGCTCTGTCCCATTAAAATTTAAAGTAGAAACAGCTGTTTTACCTTAAACTGACAATTATTGACAAGTGGATTTCTACTTTAGACATCTGTGGATTTCTTTTGTTTATATAGTGTTGTAAAAATCTTATAAACAAATTATTGCAACTGAAAATTGTAAAATGAGACATGATTATGTCACATTGATGGCCTTCTTAGAGAACTGAAAGTAGTTAATCAATAATTTTCTTTTAAAATAATCATTCATCTATTTTATTACAGTATTCGATTATATGTCAAGTTCGTATATGTGCCGTGTAATATAATATAATGTTAAAAATAATTACATTTAATAAACAAGTTTTAACTTAGAGCTTGCATATTATTCTACATCGTCTCTTATTTTGCATTAATTCTAGAATATGTCATTAATATAAAGTGATAAATTATATTTTTCCTGTTGATTAACAACGATATAACAATATGTGTAATTCTCAAAAGCTGTCAACTGAAGTTATCGTAATTAATGGTCCTATAATCCCTACATTAGCACATTTCGATTTCCTACAGAAATTTATGCAATTAACGTAACGTAAATCGCAGCACTTATTGTGTGACGACTCTACTTCTGTATTTACGATTGGATCTATCGATAGTCGCCAAGTAATTAGTGAATTATTGGTCAAAACATCAAATATTTTAACTATTTTTGTTTGTGTTTATGAATAATAAGAAATATATATGTTGCATTGCGATTGTGCAGTGGAAACTTCGCGCGATCAACCAAAGGTTAGCTGAAAATTTCACTCATTTCAATAACTGTTAAAATGTATCCGAGTCGGGAACAATGCATATGCATTGAGTCCGAGTCACTTGTCAGCTTTTCGTTGATCACTTAACCATCTGGTACCAATACAATGCTCAAAATAATTCTGCCAAACTTCGAACTTCTCTCAGTATATCAACACGTCCAATCTCTCCATTTCATTATCTTCTCCTATTCTGGATACTTCGGCGTATAACGCGAGTTTATAATGCAAATAAACAAGATCGAAATTTGTTGATGTGCATTATATGCCAAAAATAAATATGATAGATTTAAAAATATTTAAAAAATGAGTATAAGGAATTAAAAATTTCCACTTGTATCTACATGCTGTTCGTTTGAAAAAAATGATATATCTTATGAACTTAAAAATTTTCATTATCGGATAACATGAAAAGTTCATTTATTCGTCTTCCATTATACCTTCAGACTCATCATCGAATTTTGTTTCATTTTCATCATAACTGTTACTCTGATACAGAAATAAATAATCATCTTCCGTACTATCTAGATCGATGGATATACTACATTTTAAATAACTTTTGAATTATGACAGATTGTAGCGCGTGGCATGAGAGCGTGGAATCTTGAATGAAGATTAGAAGGTGAAAAGATCATGGGTTTTTTTATTGGGTTCAGTTCACAGCAAGCGGGTATACGTTACAATAACAGTTATAAGACATATAAACAACACGCAAAATACATACACATGCACAACAACAAACTAAAGTTTGGGAAGAAGTCTGTCTTTCTCAACATCACCACAGGTGGCGTTAGCAGTCCAGTTAAAGTTACAGTCATGGTGGCTGTTACAAGATTTAAATTCATTCGATGCTTTGATTGCTGAATAATTTCCTCACACAAGAAATTCCCGCATACACAAATTGTCCCATTTATCGCTTCTCAATTCAGTATATCTTTGTTCGAAAACCTGTGGGAAAATGCTTTGAATGAATGACTTCAAAAGATAAAATAAATTAGGCCTCGTCCTTCTCAGTTGACAGAGGTTCAAAATTATGAGTTTCGTTGCCAATAACTCCTATTTTGTTTCTAAACGTAACATTAAAAATCAATCAGTCAAAACACATTCCCTACAATGGCGCTCAAGTTGCCAGTTTACGGATACAAGTATCACGGACAAGTATTACGGATACAAGTAGTATGGTTTTGAGTCACCTTAAAAATTATAGAATTTAAAGTTGGATTTAAAGATCTGCACCTTTACATATTAAAAATTAATTTTTTTCTCAACCATTTTATCATGTGTAGCTAAATATTTGCTAAATATTTAAGCGCAATTTTAATTTTAACCAGATTGTTCTTTTTTATGTTTTCTTTTATTCCCCTTCTAACTTAATTTTAGAACATGGCTGTATTTCAAGCGACCCCTTTTTGCAATGTGTTGCTGAACAAACCATTGCATCAGAAATTATTTCTTAAAAATTTATCATTACACAAATAAATGCAAGACTAGAGGAGGAAAACATTCCAAGCTCATTACAAGTTGAAAGGACTTATGTTAGTTATCGAAGATATCTTCCACATCTACGAACTTCATAACATCCTTTCTGTTATGAAGTTCAGACGATGGTACTGCGGCAGTAATTTTTACCCGGAAAACTAAAAGCAAGGCAAAGAATAAACAAATGCAATAGCTCTTGACTAACTATGTTAGGAATAACAAATGAAAGCAGAAAACAATGAAAGACTAAAAACAGAAGGCGAGGTTAAAAGGAAGAGTATAAATTCGTTTTTATGTCTGCGCCCTAGGGCGCTAAAACGCTATTAAGAGGATGCTCTGGGAAAAGAGTATTTTACGACACTCCCTCAATGAGAAAAGGACATGAGGGAGATAATGGGGTTTTACGTTTTGGCGTTTATCGTCCCAACTTCCCAAAAGACACTTTTGAACATTAATCTTTATAGATCACTCATATAGATAGAAATTTCTTCGAGTACGTTAACTATCCTTATTAAGGAGATACATTTTTGTTTGGATTTGTTTCGAGAGCATGAAACTGAATTTTTTCCCTTGAAATATTATTTTTGTTAAGAGCGGACATTTAAGGTTGCTTTGAAAATAAGTTGGAGCACTTTTTGACCTTTGTAGCTTGAAATGAAATAAACAAATTTGAAATAAAACGAAAAGTTTTCTTTATAGATGTATTTCATATCTAGTTAATAGTAAACCAATTATAATAACACAGGAAGAATATTTATACTTTTATACACAGGAAATATATATTTCAACGAAAATTAAAATATTATTCGTCATACTAAAAGGAAATTTCTATAAATGAAATATTTATATTATACATAAAATGATGCAAGGAATTACTTTATTTAAACATAGAATCTTTATTTTTAAATGGAACATCTTAGACACAAATTCCTCTATAATAGTAATTCATTTTTTTTTTCTTAATTTTATCCATAATCTATTTTAATGTTAAACTATAATTTTTCAAGTATGCGATAGTCATTAAATGTACAAATAACAGTTATTTTCGTTCCAAATATATTAGTAAACTATGTATAGAAATATATTTGTGGCAAAAATAAGTTATTGCTGTTACATGAAATGTGAATTACTTAAAGTAACTGAGACACATTTAAAAATCTGAAACATTGCTTTTCATGTTTTTTCTGTAAGAAAATAGAGGGTACTTCGCTAATTCTTATGACAGTTTAATAAATGTAAATGTCAAAGATTGAGTTTCAAAATGTAACCACATTTGCCCCGCGATGGAGAAAAAATGTCTATATTTGCTTTTTATCTAAAAATGTGTTTTTTAGGATTCTAGTACAATTTTCTCAAAATCTATTTCATTTATCTACTCAAAATCTATTTTATTTTCATGTTCTTATGGTCTTTTTCATATTATGATTTTGAGATTATTAGTCATACAGTGAAAAAAATTATTTTGTAATAAACACTCAAAATTTTCATTATTGCTCAGTATTTTTTTATAATATACGGAAAATTTTAATTATTAAATTTATGTGTGTACATGCATGTGAACCTTTTTTCTATTTTATGATTTTTTTAAATTAGATTTTCGTGTAGTGTAGGGAAATATTATGTTCATAAGAATTCAGCAAAATGTGTAATGTTATAAAACATTAGACTGTATACAAGATATAATTAAAGTTAATTATAATACAGACCAATGTAAGTATAACTGCTGATTATTAATTGCTCATATATAAGTGTTTGTGTTTAAGAATGTAATAGGACTTCTGGGGAATTTGATTTAAAATATTCTGCATTTTGTAAACTGGTCATAAAATAAACTAATACAAGGATTATTCAAAAAGTAACTGTATTTGAAAGCAGATGACATCATTGAGGTAAACTGTTGTTAACTCTGGATACAACCATCAGTTAAAGGGAGCTTGACCAAATTTGACATATATTCATAAATTAGTTTTGATTTATTAGTCATTTGTTGTCAAATCAAAATTAGATTTCTGTGAGATCGAGTTTTGGACGTCATTTTGCGTCCAACTATTACAGTCGGTGAGACCTGGATTCATCATTATGCATCGAAAAGGAAGCAAAAATCTTAGCGTTGGGTTGCTTCTGGTGAATATTTTCCAAACAAAATGAAGATGATGATCCCATAGTCCGGAAAAGTTGTGACTAAGAATTTTTGAGGTGCGAATGGCGTCATGATCATGAATACGAGTAACTCACACAGCTGTCTAGAGAGACATGATTCTTACTAAAAATAAACCATTTTCGATGCTACAAGTGCCATCATTTGGAATTTCTAAGAACTTATTGAATGACCCTCGTAAGATGTCTTAGTTAACTTAAAAGCATCTTTGCAGCATTTTTTATCTTGAGAAAATAAGCATTTTAATTACACTCAACTCACTTTTGACCAAAGGTAAGCAAACGCAAATTTTCGATCTAATTTTTTGAGGGCTTTAGACAATAATTAACATTTCTGGTTTTACAGCGTTGTTAATTTTAAGAGTTTATAAAGTAGAAGCAGTTATTTTTTACAAAAAATAAGAATTAATCCATGTATAAAAAATTATTGAAATGCAAAATTTTAATCACATTTACGCATATCTTCAAAAATTAATTTTTTATACTATTAATTTTACTATATCTAAAGTTTTTATCCATTTCACATAAATGAAATACAAACAAGTTACTTAGTAAACGTTTATGTTTACTCACATTTTTAATTTAACCCTCAGAAATACATCGAAATGTGATCGATGCATTTAAGCTCCTACGGCCAAAAGTAAGTGTCATATTAAATTGCAAGTCTACTTGAGTCTAAAATATTGGAATGTAAACTTCAATTTATTATAAGTGGTATTGTAGTTCACTTTGGTCCACACGAGTTTCATTTTTGTATAGTTAGCAGTGATAGGGATTTCGTAAATTATTTTCAGAATGAAAACTTTCACGTTATTTTATGATAAGCCAAGCATTCCTGCAAAGTAAGGCGTGAAGGAGTTTTCCTTCCTCAATTAATTTTTTTTTACCAATACAACAACAAAAGGGAATAGCGGATCACCACAACATTTCAAACTACCATAAGATACATGATCGACAATGTTATTAAAAATACGGGGGGAAAATATAACATTGGAAACGAATTCAAAATTTCACAATTCAGTTACGATCACAATTAGCGTGAATAAGTGCTTGTAAAGTTTAATGGTCCAAGAGACATATATGGCTGTGCTGAGCCACACAAAACGCTACTGTGTTCCAGACGTTTGAAACAATAGGAGAGAAAGTTAGAAATTAATGACAAGAAATAGAGAGAGTCGAAAATGGAGAAGGATATCTAGGATTTCCCTATGGAGCATCATCCGTGTCTGCCAATGGGAATAAATACCATGAGAAAGGGAAATCATTGGCAAGGTGCCTTGGGGTTATGATTTTCGTACGAATCTGAAGAAGGTTCGCCCCTGAGGGCATTTGCAGTCAGCCCTTGTCTTAAATTTAAGTGGAAAAAAACTAAATGTTACCGATACAACTAAATATGTTGCAGGTCTTTGTTCAACCTGCGGACTACTTTCCAAAGTTTCTCTTTCGTAGGATATTAAGTTTGCGCAGTGAATGAAAGTCGGAGTTCATGGCGCAAGAGCCAAATCTGACCATCCTGCGTCAAAACATTCGTTTCTGTGGTGTAGACATAAGAAAGATGAAGAAGAAGGAGAGTCAAAAATAGAGAAGAATAGCTAGAGAAGCCTGGGGGGCACATTATCCCTGTTAACGAAATACAACCAACTCCAAAGGAAGGGGGAAAAATCATTAGGGTACAACAGGGTCTTTGTCTTCGTCTTCGCTCCTGAAGGGATATATTATGCGCATCGATACTAGTAATGCACACAAAAAATGTAGATATTACAAAAATAACACAATATATAAACTTAAGAAAATGAAAAGACATCTGGACCTAGATTGTGTTAAAAATTTGTCATACTAAAATATAGTTCTTTTTTTATATTTTTTTAAATACTGTCTTCTATAAATGCTGTCTTCGTCACAGTAAAATTCTATGCGATTCTTTTTCTGAATATACGTGTATACATCTCCGTGTTTTTAATTAATCAATATATATTTGCTTATGTATGTTTAATTGAACTTAGTTAGTTATTGTATCGAGAAGTTATAATTAGATTTGCATTATTCAGAGGCATGTAGAGCCCGTTCTGCTTATCGTATTTTGATGAAGCTTTGAATATATGCTACATGGACCACGGGTAAAAGGTTTCTGCAATAAAAATAGTTCAAATTTTGACCACTAGGAGGAAATGTGGTGCTCAAAGAAGGACAAAAAATATGTTAGAATCGTTAAAATTTATTCAGTTATAGAAAATGCTTAATATGTGCTCCATTGACATCAATAAAATGTTGAAAGCGCATTATAGCGTTTTCAATGATAGCGCAAAGCAACTCAAGAGGGATTTCAGTCACATGGCTTACAATGCTTGCTTTCAAATCAGGTAAAGTCCTAATTTCTCTTCTATAAACACGGTCTTTTAAAATACCCACAACCAGAAATCACAGGAATTCAAGTCGAATGAAAGAGAAGGCCATGTATCTGGAAAATGTCTGGATATTACACGATTACCGCCAAAGTTAGCACTAAGCAGAGCTTTGACTTGGCGCCCAATGTGAGGAGTTGCTCTATCTTGCAAAAATATAGTATAACATAAACATAAACGTAACATATGGTATGCAAACATAAACGTAAACAGAATGCAGTGGTTGTTGATGTAGGACATTAGGAGATTAAGTACCCCATATGTGGCAATTTTGACTATTCACAACTCCATCTAAATAAAAGAGTGCCTCATCTGACCATAGAAATTTCCAGAGCCACGCGTCATCAACTTCCATTCTAGCCAAAAACAGACAATCAAATTCAACTCGTGTTTTGAGATCTTGAGGTTTCAGCGTTTGCATCACGTGGATCTTATACGGATACCATATTAAAATAGATTGCAGAATTTTTCGTACTGTCGACCACGGGATCTCCTACTTGCGTGACACTGAGCGACCGCTTGCTGAAGAATAGATGGAACTGGAGACTCTTTCAACCACAGCAGTAGAGACTTCTTTGACAGTTTCAGCTCCAACCATGCTTCCGTCCTCTTCCGGGTAGCACACCCAAATCTCCAGTCTCTTCAAATTTCATGATCATTTTCCTCAAACCAATCCCTGACATGGGGCTTTTTCACAGATCCTTTAAACTATTATATTCGCACAGAGAGCTAAGTGACTACTGCCTTTCTGGTAAAATAGTTTTACCAGTAAAGATCTATCTTTTTTTTTCTAAGGTCATGATTAACGATGACAAACGCACGCTGAATGATTATCTGGCTATGACTGCAAGTTCATATAGAGGTCTTACGGATTTGCATAAGGAATATTCGATAAAAGCCACCTGGGGGTACAAAATGTGCACTAAATTTTTATTGCAGAAATCTTTTGCCCATGATCCATATAGCATATATTCCAAGTATCATTAAAATCCTACAAGCAGAACAAGCTCTACAGGCTTCTGAATAGTATAACTTTAATTATAACCACCCAGTATTTTAACTAACATACTTAATAAAAGTTTCGGTGAAAATTACGAAGATTCCGACTTTGGTCAGAGAGTAATACGTTAAATCTAATCAAGTTATAACAATGTACGTTATAGGATAATACATAATTCCAAGCTTGCTTCTTTCAAAAAGGAACTAGGATTACAACAAATTTGATAGCATTTGTAGTTATAATTCCGTTTTTTTTTTTTTGTTGCTCATTAATTTCAATTGGCTGTCTTTTTACTTTTAGTATTGCATGATTAGTGTGAATCGAATATAAGACATGAAGAGAAAAAAACGGCGTGATAATTCAATTAATTTACCGTGAACTTGAGAGTATCTGTCTTAACACGGTAGGATGTCGCAAACGGGACATCCGTCGTCCTTCAAAACACAATTTTGGGTCTAATTATCGATCTTTTTATTCTTGATCTAATATTAAAATTTAATATTTTATCTTTAAATTTTTTAGTTTCAAATTTGTTTATACCTTTTTAGGTACTAAATTTTACAGCTGTTTTAATATTACATGATAATGAATTTGACCAGAAAGGTTCTATAAATATATTTTTTTTAATTTTTCATTGCTTCGAAGCACAATACCTCAAAATAATATGTATCAGTGTACCTGAAATTTAGACGTATGTTTTTCAAATATTTTATACAATATAATAGACTATTCTGAAGATGTTATATTGAATACAAAATTTTATATTGCAATAAAATGAAATTTACGTTGGCTTTTAAAAAAGAATTTAAATGTTCATAACTCGAATTACCATAGCTTTCTACATTAGATCTATATTGTAAAATAATAGTCTATGTTCTCTAGATAAGTTTATATATATGTATTATATTCAATTTATAAAATATTAATACATTTATTTTTTTTTAAGTTCCTATGTTTTGTGGAAAGTCTTAATTTTTGCTTATCTTTGTATAAAATGCCCTTTTGACAATAAAACTATAAATAACAAATATTTTCTTGGGTGTTTATTTTTTTTATTTTGATGTCCCATACGGTCAAAATTTGTGTACTAATAGGCAAAATTTAGATTATTTCAAAAATTGGAATAAACTAAATAAACTTTTATAGTGCACTGTTTTCTTAAAAATCACAAATTTCTGTCTGAGAAATAAAATTCTTTAAATGCTATATTCTTTACTGAATGCATAGTTTCGTTAATGGCAAATGCAGATTGGAAGATAGTTATACGATAAAAATCGGCCCTTTCTAATTAAGTGTCAGCAAAATTTACTACAATAAAAAATAGAATAAGAGATTTATAGGTAAAATCATTTTCTTTCTTTAAAATACATAAGCGTATTAACTCATTCCTGTTGCGGCAAAATTTATTTCTCACAAAGCTTACCTCAGTAAGTAAATTCTTAAAAATCTTTTCGAACAAATTCGAAAGTTAAAAGCTTATTTTATTTTCTATACATAAACAGTGGAATCTTTCTTACATTTTCTGAGCTGCAGAAACGTCTATCACGTCTTCTAAAGAGTGTTATGTATTCTTTCAGGAAAATCGATTCTTTCCTTATCTGAAGAAACAATAACATAACATATTTTCCTAGATTCTTCCTTCTATTTTCTTTTTTAAAAGACAATGTCTCTGCATTTATTTTTACTATACGTACGACGTTTTTTTTTAGTGAGAGTAAGAATATATTTCAATCTTCAAATATAAGATGACACTGTAATTTGCAAGATGCACTTAACACACGTACTCTCATCCATATATTAAAGAGAATCATTTGAAAGTTCGAATGCAATTAAGTGAAAAATTAACTGAGCTATCATTAGTAAAATAAATTTAAGCAATATGCATTTAAAGTTATCCTACAATGAAATAATGATTCTTTCTCTTTTTGAAATGATCTTTTTTATGTATCAATACAATAAAAATTCATTTTTTTATAAAAATAACTGCACAGAATGATAATGATTTAAGTGATTTGTGTACTACCACAAAATTAAAGTATATGAAACTTAAGAAATTTCAGTTTTCTTTTAAATAAGATTTTGTTAAGTAACATCAAATAATTAACATACATTTTCGAACATGATGGATTTTAAGTAAATTTAGAGTTTTAACTCCTTTTATTTTACTTTAGATATATCAATGCAGAAATTTTACTTATTGCGATAAATCATATAATTAATGATACATTTAATGGGCCTTTTGCTACACTAAGGATTAAATTTCATTGCAATTACACATTTTGAAAGTACAACACTCTGTGAAGAAGTGATTACTGTTACTATTAGATTGGTTTTTTAATTCAGGACAGTTTTGAGAAAAGAACAAATGTTTTTGAACGTTTATTTATTTTGTAACGTGTCAATAAAATGGTAAAGTAGTAGTAGCTATAGTATTCAAATTTTGCTGCATAAAAGTACGACGTATTGTTAAATTTTATGTAAAGGCAGAATCGAGGTGAAAATTTGTGATCTGACTTAACATTTTTCATTTCCTACAACTCAAAATATAAATATGAATTAAATTTTAATAAATTGGGAATTTAATATAACTGAAATGTAATTAACTATAATAACTTTTGAGATGACTTACGATACGAGTAATAGGAACCTTCACAAATTTCCCAAAAGTTTAATTATTATTTTGATTTATCTTAAAATGAATGTTCAGATATATATCAAACTCTATCATAAGAATTAATTTTCTATCGTAATTTATTCAACTGATTAAAAATTCGAAAAAAAATTTAGTTTTAACAGCAAAACATTATGCAAAAGCTTTGTATTACGAAAAGAAGTGATGCTAGTTACTGAAGTTTATCTTCGCAAATACGTAGATCATATTAAAAAGTTATCAATAATATGAAAAAGGAATTTCCTTTTTCTCATTCTTTCATTTCTACTACTTTATTTTGTGCAAACTCTTTGATCTTCGTGTATCAACTTGCGAAAATTAAGATTTAAAAAGAAAGGAAGTGATAGCTAAGGTACAATACCTATCCCCTTATCGTTCTTATATTTACTTCTACCTGAGAGCTCTTTTGTTGACCTTAATAATCGCTGTATTTTCTAAAGGAGAAGGTTACGGAGGATTCCCCTTTTGTTCCTGCTTTCTCCCGTTTGTTGCAGCATCTAATCCTCCAGAAGGAAGGTTGGATGGGGAAGAAAGATTAGGTCCCTCACACGAAATAAAAATATAATCAAGACACTTATTTGACGTACTTTCTCCCTTATTCTCTCTAACTGTTCTGGAAAGTTTGTGACTTATTTTTGTCCTTCTTTAAAAATAAGCACTTTCAGAAAAACAGTCGACATTAAGTAACCTTGAGTATTTGACAATGAAAGCTTAGAAATTGTATTTTCTTTAATCGTCATTTAAATCTTGAGAATGAAAGCTTGAAAAGAGCTTATATTAATTTCTTCTAAGAATTCTTTTGTTGGCTTTAATAATTGCTACATTTTAAAAAGGAGGTGGTCATTGAAAATTCCCAATTATTTTTATTAGCTTGGGTTTTTTTTTTTTTTTTTTTTTTTTTTTTTTTTTTTTTTTT